>JACGDI010002852.1:435898-448697 GCA_014898725.1 Jacaranda copaia
ATTGCATTAGTCTTGTTACTTTATGTATTGCTTAAACTTTTAAATATGAGACAACGTATGTGTAATTTAAATTTGACTCTATTTATGTTATGTGTGCTTTAGATCTCTTGTAATTTACTTGATGTCGTACACAATTTCCCCCTCTCTTATGAAAATGAGCTTAACTGTAGTAGTTTCATATAGTTTTTGTGACTCACGTCAGCTAAGATGGGAAACCTAGAACCTACTGTTGTGCACATGTGGGGTAGGACTTATGCGCATGTTCATGGCAAAGACTCTTGCGAACTATGGAAAGTACTTTTATAGGTGTCCCATGGGTAGGAATCATCCTGTATCCTTCTTGTGGGTGGATACCTGGGGTATCATGCACCTCATAGTAGACAGTGCAATGCATCTAGCTTTCCAACTGCACATACCAATTCAGAGACTAGTAGTTCTATTCCATCATTAGTATGAGATGCTTCATTTTATGTAGGCACTCATGGTAGAAATGACTATGACAGGGATAGATTTTCTTGTCATGACACATTCAATGATATCATATGTAGATCGATTATCCTTTGCATGTGTGGATCGTCCTATTTTCCATATTCATCATTTTGATCCTTGTTATTGCTGTACTCGTGAAATTACTAGTATTTTGATTGTTACATTCAATTAAATGTGTTAGTCGTATGTCTATTTTCATCTTTTGGAAATCACATTGGATGATATTGAAGACTAATATATTAAGCTATGTGATGTTATGGACTCTTTTGAAACCTTCTAAGCATGTTTTGCTATTCCTTTATATATTACATTATTGTCCTAAAGATATTATGCAAATGTAGGTGATGACATGAGTAGACGCAGATCATTAGATGCTACTTCCAGTCAGCTCTCTGATTTATGGGGATCAGAGGTGGAGGAGCGTTTTATACATATGTTGTTAGATGATAACACTACAAAGCCATTGACTAATGATGTCCATGCTACGGCTTGCATGCTGGGTTTTGTGTAAAAGTTGACCCGGCATTTTTAACGCCCTTACACTATTGATTTCATAACTCAGAAGTTCTATAAGTTAAAAGAAAGGTACAGAACCATGAATGTGCTAATGAAGGACCTTGATGTATATTGCGATCGAGATTTAGGAGTAATGTACGTGTCTTCTAGAGCACAAGATTGATTAACTGAGGTAAATAAATGTGTTAATAATCTAAAACTTTCAAATTTGATAACATGATTTACACATAAATAACCAATTCACAAAATATTTTTTTTATTTAGATTTTACCACTAGTGCCTTTGTACTTCAAGGCAGAGGAGCCAAGATTTGATCATTTACGTGAGATGTTTATTGAACCTATACCTATGGGCCACCTTGCCATTCATAGGGGTCTTGGACATGATCTGCAACACCCCATTCTCATTACTGACGCGGATGCATCTAGGTAAGGCTATAAATGGATATTAGATGGTACAAATATGCAGTATTTGTATCCATATCCATTTAACTTTTATAATATTCGTATCCGTATTCGATGGATATTTTTAAATAGCATCCGAATTCATATTCGATGGATATTAACTAAATTTGAATATATCCGTATCTGATTATAATTATTAGGATATATTTGTTTACAAATATCCGAATATACAAATCCATTAACTTGTAATAAAGTGCATTTTTTTTAATAAATTTTATTTAAAAAATGTTTACTTATTTATCTTAGAATTAAAAAAATAATTATTCTTGATTTATTTAATTTTTTTAAATGAATGATTAATTAATATTAATAAAATGACACCAATATAAATTAATTATAAATTCAAACAATAATAATTTTATATTGATCAATTTTATCATTCATATTTTGATTTTTCAATTTTTTTCTTGATTTAGTAGTGTTTAATTATCATTACTACTGTCTATTGATTTTCATAATCCTTAACTACTAATTTTTTCTTGTTCATTCTTTAATTACTAATTTATACTTATATTCATTTATATATAGATTATGAGATTTCACATCGAAAAAGTAAAAGTAAATTATTATGTAGAATAATATATTATAGATAATAATTTTTTAAATATTATTTATCATATATGGATATTAGATTTAATTAAATTATGGATAATTGAATATATAAATGGATACATCCAATAGATATCTATTCAAAATGGATGTTAAATGGATCATATAGGCAATTACCATATTCGTATTTATTTACAGTCAAATATTTACTAATTGAATACGAATAATATCCTCTTTAAACGAATACGGATAATATGCCTTATAAATGAATTCAGGTGAGATTGGTAAATGAACTTTCAAATATCTATTTATAGCCCTACTTCTAGGAGTTCAATCTAATTTCAGAACTCTAGCCGACATGTTGTACCTATTGTTTCTACACATAGAGTCCAGGCACCATATGATGCTGATACTGCTCGTGATCCTCTCAACTTTGATAGAAGCTTAGTAGTTGGTACTATCTATACCTGGCGTGATATCTCACGTTAATTGAGGGGACCACAACCATCATCATCCACTATTACAAGTGATTTGAGTATTGCAAGTTCAAGAATGTGCAACTTTCCCTCCCCATAGCATTTATCTTCATGAGTGACTGTACCTATGTATTTTGTAATCTTGTAGGACACTAATTTCATGTACTTGTAGTACACTAATCACAAATGTTTCTATTGCTTATTGTGTGCACCAACTATAATCCATTCTATCATAAAATGTAGTAACTACTAATATTTTTCTTATTGTGTTATTCTATTCGGCCTATAATTATATGTGATAACATCTATGAATAAAAAATTAATAAGTCGGTTGACTTTGTTATTAAACAATAAATTGCTGCTAGGAAAATTTTGAATGAAAAATTTTGGGTTATTAATGACCATGTTACATAATATAATTCAACTTAATGTTGAATTAAACTTTTCTCCTATTTTTATACAAATATTTTTGAAATTGTTCGAAAAAATTGAGTCTAAAAATTAAAATTAAATATATTATTTTCTTACAACTGGATAAGGTTTTGCCGAGTTCTGATTTAGCTATGTTAAAATTTATACTTTAAAATGATGTTATTAAATGGTAAATTTCAATAATATATTCAAAAAAAATCATGAATATGGAAATTAGAAAAATCTAGTAAGACTTTTAATAAAATCAAATTATTGTCAAATGAAATTTTATTATAAAAAATAGTTTTACAAATTTTAAATTTAACAACTTGCCGATGTTGTTGCAACTATTTATTTAAACTTCATCACAAAAATCAATAATAAAGTTTAAATGGCTAACATAAAAGTAAAACATTATCATACATAAAAAATAATTTCAATAAGATTTAAAATAATAAATAAAAATTATAATCATAATTTTTTCCTGAAATAATCATTATTATATAAAAAAAAATCAACCACCATAATAAAGAAGTTTTATGTCAAATTTCATATTTTATTAGTTGTTTAATAAACAAAAAAAAATCAATGTTTATTATATATTCTATATATATAAAAAAATCTCACATTTCTTCCCAATCATTTCAACACAATTCTCTTCCAATCATTGTCTAATCATTACAAATATACACACATATTACCAATCATTCCATCTATATAAACATATATATACATTTTAAAAATATTCATTTCACTCGAACAACCTAACAAAAAAGTTATTGATGTGATATCTTGTCTCTTCCCAAAATACAAATAAACAAATAATTTTTTTCAATTCATTCTCTACCTACCACCCAAAATACAAACAAACAACCATCACATTTTCCAATCAAACTTCCCACAAACCAATTTGGCAAAAAGCCCCAAACAGTAAACAGACAAAGCCTAAGTGTTTCCGTGCCATATTTGATCATTTCATCCGTGGGTTTTGGATCTGCATCAATGTGCACAATAAATAAAATTAAGTATAGACAGATCATGGCGGGAGATAATAAAGGTTATAATATTTAGAAAGAAGAGTAGAAGACTTGGGAGAGCAGTGGAACTCAGCTCATAAAAGATTAAGTTGAAGTTATAGTATATCTCGCATGTTATATGTATCACGCATGGATTATGAGTTACCTTTTTTACCTCATGATGAACTATAATTGTGTGAAGAACCAAAAAATAATATAATTAAGGATAATAATAATAATTTGATGAGCCAAGTTAAAAGTATTATTTTAGTCTAGACTTAAATGGCTCAAATGCATGGAGAAACTCTACAATATGGATTAGGCTCAAATGAGATAAATTAGCCCAATAAATACTAATATTATCTAACAAATACCTATAATACCCTCACTAAATAAAATGGATTCACACAACACTAGAATGGGTTTGATCTATGTTACTCAACCTGACCTGCGACTCAGATCCATCTTGACCATCAACTCGGCCAATTTGGCAGGAATCACTCAGATCATGCAACATTAGCTTCTCACTTGGAATGACAGACTAGTATAAATACCTCATTTTACTCTATTTCTAAGATATGCATATACTATCATCCTCACTTATTCTACTTTATTACTTTCTTCACATCTCCACCACTTGTATATTAACTTGAGTGTCGAAGGGGTTTTGCTAGGAACTCTCCCAACACCCCTAATGACCTTGCTCCTATTTTAGGTTCTTAGAACCAAGGACACTAGGAAGACTTGTGACCCAGTGTGACCTTGAGCTCAAATGATCATTCCCGACCCCACATAATAATTGTTGGTGCTGACTCTATTTATAGTCTATAAAGCATACTTAATTATTGAAGGAGGTGAAATTTTCTTTTATTGCTTTCACATGTAACAACCATACATTTTGAAACTTAATATATTGGGAGAAAATGATTTATTTGTTTGTGTTTGGGGGAGGGACAAAATGTTACATTAATAACTTTTTTGTTAGATTTGTGGGATGAAATGAATATTTTAAAATTATTTATATTAGTGTATATATATTGTATGAGTGGTAGTGCGTGTATAAATTTATAATGATGAAGAATGTGTGTTGCCTTGGGGAATGATGTGGAGTTGGGAATAGTAAGGATTTTTTGGAAAAAATGTTGTATTTTGGGAGTGGGATAAGAGAATGTATAGTGTTTGTTTGTTTAAGTTTTGAGAGTTGAAAAATAAATTGATAAACAAACAAGCCCTCAAATTTGCGGATTTCAAAATATTATCATTATTTTATAAAATTATGATGGTGATGTCTTGAATTTGTGGATTCTAATTTTAAATCATAATAGTCCAATGATTAATTAATTAAATGGTATTGTCTTGACATGTATGGAATTTAATATTCAAAATTTAATAAGTTTTAAGTGCATTGTGTTTGTGTAACTTAAAAAAAATGTTTTTTAATTTAAAATCAAACAATACAAAACTAAAAAACCTATAAGTTGTTGGTCTTTTTATAAATAACCAAGGCATATAGTAAATTTTGGATGTATGATTTAATAAAATAGTGAAAAGGGTGAAAGGAGTACATACATTTATAGTATTATAAAAGGGAAGTTTTTTTTGTTTCTAAAAGGAAAGTTAATTCATGCACTTTCACATATTTTACCCTTTAATTATTGAGGATTAAATTAAAAACTCATGAATTTAGAAGTAGTTAAGATACCAATTTTCAGACTACCAAATTTACCTTTTTACTTACAATAAATAAATTTTCCTATAACAATTCATGTACCAAAAAATTCTTATTATTTATCCTACAACTACAAATATACATATGAGAAACTTTCATAATTCTCCTACTATCAATCACTTATGTACTCAAAAACACCTACTATTTTTCCTACAACCACCCATATACTCAAAAACACCTAATATTTCATTAAGTATCATTTTAGTTAAAATAATAATATGACATTACTAATTTTTCAATCACTATTTCTAAAATTAAATAATATAAGAACACACAAGATTTATGCTCTTCTTAGAGGATGTTTGGTTAAGATTATTTGAAAGGTTTTATAGATCTTTACATCTCATAACTTGTTTTTGCAATTTACAAGATATTAAATCTTATTTTAAATTAAGAGGGAGTTTGGGTGAGCTTATAAGCTCTTCAAAACATCTTACAAGATGTTTGAGAGCTTATAAGATGGTAAAAAGTATTTATTAATTTTTTTTAAAGAAAAGCTTATAAAATGTAAGGAGCTTATAAGCTCTTTTTAAAAAAGTGAAAAATTTCTAACTTATTTTGAAGATTTTAACAAGTTAATTTAATTTTGATCATAGTAATTACAAAGTTGACATTAGTAACATCTTATAAGCTCCAAGATTTGATTTTATCCCAATAGTTTAAGAACATATTTTTAAGAAAAGATCTAACATCTTATAATTTCCAAAAATATCTTATAAGATGTAGGAACTTGTAAAATATTTTAAATATGTTTAGTCAAACACCCTTTAAGTTATTGAAGTGTTTGGATAGAGTAAGATGTTAAAACTTATAAGATGTTAATGATAGCAATTTTACAATTAAAACAGTTAAAAATTAAATGAGCTTGTTAAAAGTATTTGAAAATAAGTTATGATTTTTCTTAATTTTTTAAAAGAGTTTATAAAATTTTAACATCTTATTTTAAACTCTAATAAACTCTTTTTTTTAAAAAATATCACATACTTTCTAACATCTTGTAACCTTTTAAATATCTTGTAAGATGTTTTGATGAACTTATAAGTTCACTCAAGCACTCTCTTAGTTCAAATCAATATTATGGTACTAAATCTTAATCTTAGGATGTAGAAGTATTAAATTTCACAATGAACCCGTAATTCTCTTCCATCCTTAACTTTCGTAGGGTGTCATTCCAATATCGGATCAATAAATGAATAGTTGTTTTTACATAGAGTTTTGGGCAATTCTAACTCCTTTGGATAAGACAAACCCAAAGTTCATTTTTTAAAATTGTCTCAGTATCACCTACTCCTAGTGTCAGCCACCAATACAATTGGAGCACTTATTTTATGTTATTCTACCCTACAAATGTTTATTTCTAATCGACCGTGTATGTGTTAAATTTGCACACCAATTAAATAAATGAATAATAATGTGTATATATTATTTTAGACAATTCTTATTTCCAAAATTATTTTTTTTGAAGGAGTTAAGCCCACTATTCAATTTTTTAATATAGGGCATTATTTATATATACACACACGTGTGTGTGTGTGCGCGCATTCTTTTCTTGTTGCAATGAACCACCGTTGTAAAGTACTACTCTTTTTCAACTTTTTGTATTCGATTTAGGGGGTGTTTGTGTGAACTTATAAGCTTTTCAAAACATCTTAGAAGATGTTTAAGAGCTTATAAGTTAATAAAAAGTGTTAGTAATTTTTTTAAAAAAAGAGCTTATAAGATCTTAAAATAAAATGTTTAAAGTTTATAAACTCTTTTAAAAAAGTAAGAAGATCCTAACTTATTTTTAAGATCTTAACAAGCTTCTTCATTTCTAATAATTTTAATTATAAAATTGTCATTATTAACATCTTATAAGCTTCAAAATCTTATTTTATTCAAACACTGTAATAAATTATCTTGAAAATAAAATCTGGCATTTTATAAGCTCCAAAAATATTTTATAAGATGTTGGGACTTATAAGATGTTTAAAATAAGTTTAGCTAAACACCCTCTTAATAATGTGAAAGGAATAGTTTTCTTATAATTTTATGAGCCCTGAAAAGTGCATTACAAATGAAGGATTTACACAATAATCGCGATGAAGAAAATTAAAGTGAATGGCAACGGTTAAAAATTGACGTAACAATAAAAAGTGAAGTGCGCTATTGGTTTTAAGAGTATAATTGCGAAAATTAAGTAGATAAATGTGCACCAATTTTTCACCTTTAATATCATAATGATAAAATAGGTAAAAGCTAATATCTCAACGTTCTATCACTGTAAACGCTTTAAATTTTTGTTTTAACTTATTTTATCTATCTTATTAATAAAGCATATATCTTTTTCAATATATTTTTGAATGATTTCAAGTGCCTGTACTTTTTTTAATTTCTAATAAATGAAAGTTATACAATAACTATTGCTTATAACTCACCTATTTTATGAATATAATAATCATTTTATAATAACTTTTTATTTTTATTTATATTAGATAAATATATTAGAATTATTTAATAAAAATAAATACATGTTATTATTATATAAAAATATTATAAAACTTTTGATATATGCATATGTATTGAATGTACAAAATTGTCAATTATTGTAATTAGAAATGGCACAATATAACTGACATCAAACCAATTACACCACATAAAATGAAATTAAAAAAATCTAAAATACTCCAACAAAAAATAAAATATCAAAGATGTCAAATTTGAATTGATTATGGGAAAACAAAATAGAAGGGAATTGGGACTCATGAGTTCCTTCGCAACACGGAAACCCTGTCGGCTGCATTGGTTTCCTTTATTGGCCGAGGAATAATGATCCATAAAGTTTATGCTTTTTCATATAGATAGCAATGCTTGATATATTGGATTGGTGAGCAAATTAGTGACTTTATTGATTATTGATTTAATGATAATTCAATCAATGCGACGTTGTAATTATATTTAATATTATATAAATATATTAAAAATATAAAAAAAATATAAATATAATATAAAGGGGAAAAAATAAAAATTATCAAGTGTCATAAAATTTTCTTCGAACTCTACTTCATAATAATATCTATACATCAATTTAATATGTCAAATCATAAAATAAGAGTTGTTAGAAAATATCCTTATAAAATTTATTACAACTTATAAAAATAATAAATATCAACTCAAAATAGAGGATATAAATGAGAAAATATAAGGAAAAAAAAAAGTAAAAAAAAGATTGCAAATGAGTAAGAGGACTATGTGAACTAAATTCGTACAGCCGCTGCATCTTTTGACTTTCCTTGGCTCCGCTGCTACTTGCCTTCTGTGTTGGTAAGTTAGCTCAGCTTAGGGTTTTTATTTTTTAGTTTTTATTTTATATTTAATTAGTTTTAGTTTTTATTAAAAAAATAAATAATTAATTTAAAGCAAAACTGATTTATTAGTTGAATTGTTGGTAAGTTATCTCAGCGTAGGGTTTTTATTTTTTAGTTTTTGTTTTATATTTAATTAGTTTTTAGTTTCTGTTAAAAAAATAAATAATTGATTTAAAGTAAAACTAATTTATTAGTAGAATCGATTTTTTACCTGTTTACATCAATTGACACAAACTTTTCAATTAGCTAGTTTTATATAATAAATCGGATTGAAATCTTGACCGATTCCCGATCGAATCGATAACCAACTAATCTGGTCTAATTTCTCAATCCTTAATATATAGCACAAAACAAAAAACAATGAGGTAGGTGCAACCAACTCCTCTTTTCAGGATTCACGTGCGGATTAATTCATATTTTGTATTCTAATTTTTCCCCCAATGTTTTACTATTATAAATCATTGTGTCACGTTTCCCCTATATGCATATTAGTTTATCATATTATTGATGTTAAATTATATTAATAAATAAAGTTCTTAATTTTTTACAGTATATATTAACAATAACACAATTTTAATAATAATCATCAATAGCATACAATAATAATTATCCATTAATATAAACTTATATTTAGCAAATTATTTCTACATCAAAAGTTTAAAATTATTAAATATATCTACTTATACATTTCAAAAATTTTGTTATTATGTTTTCACTATGTTATTTGTGTTCTTAATGTTAAATTAAGTTATAGAGTCACTTTTTGAAATTAAATTAAAAATTAAGATATAATTGCTAGCAAATTTTGGTATAGTATGATGTAATCACCACTTTGAGTGTGTAAAGAGCCAATGACAACAATATAATGCCAATCCTTAGACTTTATAGAGATATATATATATATATATATCATACTATTATATATAGCACATTTTGGTACTTATCTAATTGTACAATTTTGATTCTATTTGTGCAATTTTGTCAACATTTTAAATTCTTAGAATTTTGAGTTTTTAAATTCAATTGAAATTTTTTTTATTGGCTGTTTATTTTCATTTATATATTATTTTAATATGATTAGCTTATCTATTATAATTAAGATATCATATTGTGTTTATCCAAAATTGCAATATAGATTTTGTTATCATAAGATAATTAAAAAGAATATCTATTATCATATTTTTATCTCACTAAATAAGTTATAATTTAAAAATATTTTATAGGCACCATATTAAGTACTCTTCTCATAAAATTAAATCTTGCTAATTTAATTTATCACCAGATAGATAGATAAATATTTTATTTATTTTGTATGTAAATTTTGTTATTCTACAATTATTTATTTTACATTTTATTTCCACATTATTCATAGTACAATTTTATATTTTCATTTCTAGGACCTCTTTCCCCAGTTAGCATAATATAATATCTCCTTTTCTTTTTAATTAATTTAAAGTTCATTTATTAGAAAATTTTTAATATTTTTTATAACACATTTTTATATTATTTTTATTTTGTTTTTATTTTAATTCAATTAGATACTTTTCTAGTATGTTTAAATATTTTATCAATATTATTACTTAATTATTTTCTCAATATTTATTTAAAGTTAAAGTTCTTGTGGCCAACTTAGAATTTTAATTTTTATATTATTTAAAAACATCGACATGCAGTACTTTTTTATTTCAATTAATTATATTTTATATACTTATTTTCAATACTATTTTTAGATATTTCTATATGCTCATATAAGAATTTATCTTTGATATTAACTTTCTATTTTACTGTTATTTTAGTTGTAGCTTTCTTGATTTATCTAGATAAAAAAATTATATATACTTCGTATTTGAGTAATGTACCTCAAACAATGTGATGTTATGAAATATTTAAAAGTATTATAATTAAATCAAGTTGTTAAAATTATTTCAATTTTCTTATCAAATGAATGAAGAAATACTATATATTTTTCTATAAAATATAAATAAGATTTACTAGCACTTGATTTACCCATTTGTAATTATGTGCACAAAAGAAAGAATTTTTGATTCTTTGTGTACAATATCATATGCTTTGATAAGTTTATTTCAACTGGTTGAATCTTTTCTGATTGTAATATTTTTATAAGAAAATTATTTTATTTTTCTTCAATAAAATAATTATTTATAAAAATTTATGTATATACAGTTAAAAATCAAAGTTGCATTGCTAAGTAAATACTTTTTCACAATAGATATATTTTATATTTAGTAATTTATATTCAGTTTGTGGCACCCCCACTTGGGGTGTCATCCTAAGCGAAAAAGCCACCAATTCAAATTTGAAATCTTATAAAATGATGACTAGAAAATCTAAAATTTGTTCATCTCAAAGGTAAAACAACTCATACTAACCCAAAAGATCACACCATAAAGCATAATATATACAACCCAAGTGTCTAAAGTTCATACAACATTTACTTAATATTTCTTAACCAAAGTCTTGATTAAGTGGAAACTATATGCATAACCATACACCTAATCTATTACAAAATAACTTCAACCAAAACATGATCTTCTGCTTTTCACCTCGACCTGTTTGGAAAAAATAAAGGATAATGAGGAGAGTGAGTCTTAAGGACTTAGTGAGGAAATACATAATAGAAGTGGAAGAGAAAAATGAACTGCAGCAATAAATAACAAGACCTTTTGGGTAATAATTCAAGTGATCAAGTCATGATTAACAAGAATTAGTTTTTAATCTCAAAAGAACATGAAACCTATAAATATTTAGCAGACCTGTTGGCATACTTCCTTATTACTCCTCGATTAATATAAGATTACAATCAACACATTTAATTTGAATACAAGAACTTTCCCTTATCTCTCCATTTTCTCAAGCACACAGCTCAACGTGTAACAACTCACCAGTATAGCAGGGTCAACCGCACGCCAGATCTTGCCACTCATAGTTTGCTACCTCTGGCTACCTGTAAGTCAAAATCTTAGGTGGGTACTAGCCAGAAGACCTATCATTGTTGATTAGTTCCGTTTGGTCGTCTTTTCGGACCTAGCCCCAAGCCCAACTTTCTATGGCATCCCTCTAGGTAGAAACTTCCCATGAGCATCCCCGTGGGTGGTACGACATAATACCAACAGATAACAATTCACTTTCAAACAATTACAAGAACAATATTCAACAATAGATGGTAATACCTATTTTAATAACAAGACATGTGAACAATTAGGAAAACTATTAACATAATTATCAAGATCAAGGGGTAAGCCAATAAGGCTAGGGTATAAGGGACAGAAATCTAACAACATGAAGAGAGTTCTAGGCACCAGAACAATCAAAAACAAATTTATTGTAAAAGAATAACCCTCATAGGGGTGTTCAAATAAGATAGTAGATAATAAAATAAAGATAATATTGAACAATAACTCTCATAGGGGTGCTCAAATTAGATAGCAAATAACATTTCGAATTTTCAAACATATTGCAGATTTCAAACAAACAGGGTATGGTACAGAAACAAAAAACCCTCATAGGGGCGTATCACAATTACAGATAGATGGAAAATGTGCTAGATTGGCAGACCCTCACCTTTTGTAGTTTTAGCAAAACAATCAAAGCCTGCAATCTGCTAGTTCGGAGGACCCACTTCGTTGTCACCTAACCAAAATAATATATTCATAATCAAAATTCATATTATACTCTAATAGTCTACTACAATTTGCGTCATTATTATTCTAAAATCACTAACCTGTTGATTTTCACCACAATAAGGACCCAATAGGTACTATCTACACAAGCCTTAATTAAA
>JACGDI010002852.1:448797-465088 GCA_014898725.1 Jacaranda copaia
CCCTTGCTGAGTACTGCCTAGTCCAGTTCTTAGAAGTGGAGTTGGGCATCAGAAATCGAAGACCAACTTTGTCCACTGGTAAGTTGTTCTCGATCTTTGTCTTGTGGTGGCTCGCTGGAGTGGGATTCAACCGTGCATGGTGGTGCTGGCTAAAAGTTGGGGGTGTGGGGAGTGATTTATGGTGTTGGTGGTTGGAGAGAGAGCGTTCTGTGATGGTGAAGAAATAAAAAACGAAATGGAGAAGATGGTGATGAAGAAATGAAGACAATCCTATTACCATAAAATTCATCTTTTTGAATTTTCAATTTGGCCCTTAGTCTAATTAAGTTATTCAGTTGAGCTTTTCATTTAGTTAAAAAAAATAATATTTGGCTCTAGTTGACTAGAATGATTCCATGCAAACCCCAAAAATTTCAATTTTAGTCCAATTAAGTTTTCAAATATTACCAATTATCCACAAACTATCAAATATAATTAAATAAAGTTTCTAAAATTATAAATTATACCAAAACTTTTGAAAAAAAAATAATTAGCGAAAAAATTTCATAAATAAAATAATATTGATATAAGGAATAATTAAATTTCACAAAATTAAAAATAACAAAATTAAATTCTATAAATCATAAAATTTTGGGGTGTTACACACTTTGATAATATTAACTATAAAAAATTAAGTGGACATAAGAAGTAATGAAATTATCTAATAAATATGAGCTCTAATAAATATTAACTTATTTTTTCATGTAAAGAGTTAGGTTATTTTAATTTAATTATACATATTATTATCCAAAAATACTCAAAATTTATTCCAAAAAAGTACTTGATAACTAAGTTATTTCAAAACAACAATCAATATTTCATACTTAATAAATTCTTTTATGTTTATTTTGATATAATCACTTTATTTTTTGTTGAAGCAATATAGAATTCTATTATTTTTAATAAAAAATATTCAATCATTTGATCAAATAAAGTCTTTTTTTCTTAATCAAGTAATTATTTTATAGACAACGTAGAATTTATATATATATCTATAATTTTTAAATAATTTATATTAAATATACTTCAAAAGTAAAACTAAAATACTTAACAATCATAATTATCTCTTAGTATTGTGACTTATTTAAAAAATTTTACAACTTATTTGTTGCTTTTGAAAGAGATAAGCAAATATTTATGTAAAATGTTAAATCATCACTTCTTTATGAAAGAATTAAGAGTTTGAGAAATAAATAATTATAAATTAATTGATATATAAGTCCCTAATTTATTAAATCTTTAAAATTTAATTATTTTTACAATATTATTTTTTAGATATGTAAAATAATTTTAGATAAAACTATATATATATAGAATAAAATAATTTTGTTGAAGAATTATTTCAAATATAAATAGTTACTTCCTACAACAACTATAAACTCTAAAGTTTATCTTTATATTCTTAATTTAGTCATTTTAGTTTTTTTAGCAATATAATAATGAAGAACTCATTTTCAATTATTTGAAATATATATATATATATATATATATATGACCTATTCCTGAAAACTTTTGTGCAGGACATATATATAGTCGACATAGTTGAAAATTTTCAAAAGCTTGATAAATGACCACTTAAATAGCAAATGATATTAATTTTTATATTCTTTAATATATTTAATTACTCTGTTTTATAATTATGTAGCATTCATTAATTATTTTAATATTTTTGCTTATAATAATTTATAAAAATATTTTTACATGGATTAATGATGTGAGATAAAAAAAATTTGATTTGAAGTAAGTGTCCATTTAATTATTCCTACATTTTTAGATACTTATAAAAAAAATTATGAGAGATTGATATTTTATTTTGAATTGAATATTAGAAACTTACTTTTTCTATTATTCATGTACATGATATATTAATTGGTAATTTCAAAAATAATAAAATAACTGCATATATAAATAAAAATAAATAATTTTTACTTATTAGAGTTATATGAAATATTATGAGATATTTTAGCTTATAAAATTGTATGTTACAAACCACTTATTGAATTAGTTATCAAATTATTAATAATCTAATGTAAGTTATTTTCAAAGATAAAGGATAAATTGGTTATATATTTACTCTAAAAAAATATTTAATATTTAAAATTCTCAAATATCATGAAAACATAATGGTAACTTCCATATTATTAAGAAATCATACAAAAAAATATTTATATTTTTTTTTAAAAAAAATCATTGCTTATTTTATCATATCAAAATATATGAATATAAATATATATAATTTAAAAGTGTATTTTATCTATTCTTTTTAAATTTTATCATTTTATAAGTTTTCATATAATTTATAAACTTAGAGTTAGCAATTCTTGATATTCTATAACTTATTTAAGCATAAATTATTTTTAAATATAATATTTTTAATTGAAACATTAGTATTATTTTATTTAATTAGTAATACATTTTCTTTCATTAAATGCTAAAAGTAATTACAATTCATACTTTAATTACGTGAAGTAAAATATATATTATTATCAAATAAATTATCTCAATCTTAAAATTATTTTTAGTGCATGCTAGATATGTATGGTTGTTACGTGTGAAAGCAATAAATGAAAAAAATTATCGCTGGTGAATTTTTGAATCTAGTTTCACTCAATTTCAAAATTTTCATTTATTGCTTTCACATATGTAAATCTAAATATTAGCAGACTAGTGAAAAACTAATAACCAAAGCTACATCTTCATAATTAACATAGAGCTTTCATTAATGGCTTCCTCAGATATGAAATATCCATGGCCATCAACTGTTAACGTGGCAAACTTCATATCTGTCAAGCCCAGCCTCCAAGATGAAGAAAGAAGTACAAATTTCCAGATTTGGAAAGCACAGATGGTTTGTTTGTTGGAGAGCCAAGGCTTGCTTGGTTTCATCAATGGCGAAATCCTGGAGTCACTGCCGACTGAGAACATCACTACTATCCCAGAGGATCAGAGTTCAAAAATTTTGGAGAACGTAAAGTATGAACAAACAATCTGGAGGAGGACAGACAGGCTTGTCAAAGGATGGATTTTAGGGTCAATTGGGAGAGATGCGCTCGGCCAAGTGTGGGAGTTGGATACTGCCAGGGAGGTTTGGTTAAAGTTGGAAAAGATATTCAATAGAGAAAAATCAGAAGCTGCTAGTGGTGGTAAGTTGTTTCCTTTTTCATATACACACCATCAGTTTTCTGTTCCAGCATGTTTCTGTGTTTATGCTTGGCTTACCATTGTTGGGATTCAGTACCGATAAAAAAAAGTTTGAGACCCTATATTTCTACTGTATCCTTTATTTCACCCAATAAATAAGTGTCAAGTGTATTATCAAATATTTTTTTAGAAAAATATTTAATTCTGAATCATATATATACTTAATATGTATTTATGGAGTAAAATAATAGAATAGACAATATTGACATAGAAAATTTAAAATGTCGTAAAAATATGATAAGCTTCATTAATTGAATTGATAAAATATACACAACCAATTTTACATGCTTGACTGACCGCTCTGGTGGTTTGGTAGGGACCTTTGATCTAATTCGATGAAAAAAATCAATTAATGAAAAGATTTTGGAGTCCTTAACGACAAGACTTATGTTAATGTGAAATAAAACCCTTTTACCATCTGTTTGGGTTGATTGTGCTCGTCTCCAAGTCTGTTAAAAAGGTTCATCTTAATTAAACAGGATCCTGAAAAAAATTCCCGATTAGGCACGTATGAAAAATGAATCTGAAGAAGTGAAGGCTGATAGGGTACCTGAAATTGTAAAATTAGCCTCAACATTGCTCTTATTTATTTTCCACCTTGCCTTCCAATTACATTTTATCCCGAAATGCTCAAGAAAAGACGGGTGAAGGTTGGCAGAGGGCCGGTTAGGCTAATTGGGCGATGGCTTCAATATGATCATTTAATGTACAATTTGGTAATTCTGTCTCCTCATTAAATGCGCTTTCGTAATTCAGTCTCCTAATCAAATTTAAACTATGAATCAAATCATTAATCAGCATTTAACTAATTAGTATTATGATTTTGTTAAAAAATTTCAACACTTCTTTTAATTGTATCTATACTATTTTAAGTATGAATAAGTAGAGTTGTTTTTATTTTTCTTTTTTCTTTTATATAAGGATAAAAATTGATAAAATTATTACATTTAATACACATGGTTTAATGACAATTGCAACCAAATGAAATTTATTTTTAATTAGACTAATAGAAAATAATAACTATAATGAATTAACTTAAGTCTTTCATCTTAAATAATGTATATACATCAAATATATATCATTGAAAGTTATCACACTTATTACAAAATAACTATATTTTAATTAGAATCATGCAAAATGATAATTACGTCAATATTAATTAAATAAAATTTTCAGTTAGCATATGTAATTATATATTGCAATTATCATGTTTAATGCACATAGTTAATGATCATTACAACCAAATTAAGTTTATTTATAATTACACTCACATTAAATAATAATTATAATTAATTAAATCAAGCCTTTCCACTTGTGGTTAAAATATGTTAGAGGCCAACATATTTCACAACTTCAAATGGTAATTTATTTTTTATTTTTTATTTGTCTATTTTAAAAGTGATTGAATAAGATAAAAATAGAAAATAGTTTATAAAACAAGCAAATGTAAAAAGAAAAAAAAGAAAAAAAAGTCACGTGCATTGCACATGCACCTTTCTAGCATTCAAAAAAAAGGGGGAAGGGAGAAAGGACAAAGTGCCAAGGCACACAAATAGGCATCTCCTTAGGAGTTGGCGGAGGGGATGTTTGTGTTGTAAATTGAAATATGTTAAAATAAAGATCCTTCATTCTTCATTCCCCTAAGTAGATTTCTAACATTGGATGTTGCATACAAAAAAAAATTAATATAGTCAGTTATACTTTCTTACTATGCAGATCCAACTAAAAACACAGAGAAGGAGGATTTGAAAGAGTATTTGTCACTACATAAAGCTGCATTGCAGGGTAACTGGGAGAAAGCAAGACAAATTTTTAGCAATGATCCTGGTGCAATGAAAGCTAGTATTACTACCGTCAAAGAAACAGCACTACACATTGCCGTTGGGACTGGAAAAACAATTCGTTTTGTTGAAAATTTGGTGGCAGAGATGCCCAATGAATTGATGGCTATCGTGGATAAGTATGGTGACACTGCTTTACACAACGCTGCGGCTGTTGGCAACAAAGCAGCTGCAATTATTTTACTTAAGAAAATGCCAGAGTTACTTTACATCAAAGACAGTGATGATGAATATCCACTCCAAGTTGCGGCTTTATATGCACAAAGACACATGCTTGAATATTTCATTCTTATCACCCAGGATGATGCTGGTCAAAAGCTTTATGCTGATTCGGCAGGACTTAAACTTCTTCTTTATGTCATTGATGCTGAATTTTTTGGTAAGTAGATGTGTACCTTCGCTCTTAAATTGTAGTTTTGAACGAGCAGAATTATTAATTAATGTGTTTTGACAGATATTGCAATACACTTGGTGAAGACGTACCCTAATTTGGCAGGACTTAAGCTTCAAGATACGTCTGCTTTGAGCAAGATTATTGCAAAGAAGTCTATTTTTTTTAGTTCTAGGAACTTCAACTTTTGGCAACGATGTATTTCCTCCGGTGAGTTTGTCACGTAATATAAATCATATAATATATATTAAAAAAGACATCTATGGAAATTTTCAAATTCGATGAAGGATATGCATCACACATGAAGCTTAATTTTTCTGACTAAGTATCATATTCGTCTTTCCTTGAAGGTGTTTCTATGGAGACTATATTCAACCCTCAATTTAAAAATGGTCGTGACTTAGAGAGCATGGCTCATAATAGCCAGACAAGTAAAGTAATTCTTTTTCTTCATTCTATCAACTTTTTATTTGAAATACTTAAAGTTGCCCGTGATGTTGTCAATGATTAATCAAGAAATTTCTTTTAGAAAAATAATATACACTTGTATTGCATCAGTAGATCTCTTTTTGGTTTGTTTAACGCGTGAATCTTATTTCTTAGCTTACGCACTCGAGAACTTGAACCATTTTATCATCCATTTGACTCATAGTATTTTCCCACCAAACAATCATTTTCAAAATCTTCTTAACATCTGTGAGCATATATATTGAAAAAGTAGATCTAAAAATTACATCCTTGAAATTCTTTAATTGACTCATTCCCACATAGGAAATGTATTGTTTCATATTCCCGTTTGGTCATATACTATCTCTTTTTGACAATGGTTTTCCATCACCCTATCTAATGAAAATGCTCTGCGAATATTGAAATTTATAGTGTTGCAATAAAATATCGTTATATTTTTTTTTCAGTTTATAATAACTCTAGATTATTTTGGATATTCCAATTCCCAACTTCTGAACTTCAAACGTATTAAAAACAAAATAAAATTCGTTGCTAGAAAAGCATCCCTCTGTTTTTTAATTTTAATGGTTGTTTTTCCCTTTTTGCAGTGTTACAGAGTTTGCACGCCAAGCTATGCAAGTTTTTGAATGGAATAGGTAATAAGGTCTTCAATTTCATTAAGATACACAAGCTCACAATCAAATACATACACATTAAAGTCCTTAAAGCCCGAAACTTGGGAAAAATACAATTTTGGTCATTTAATTGCTGTCAATTTTTCAAATGATCCATGCTCTATTGGGCTTGTATATTTAGTTCATTATTTCAAACTTCCCATCACATTTAATTCATTTATTTGAGAATTCAGTCTCTTGAGTGATTTAATTTGAAATTGAGCCAAAAGCATAACCAATAACCTCCCATTGGGCCAAAGATTTAGGATTTTTTGGCCATGTATACTCAGATGCCACATCATTTATCAATCAACTTAAAATGTAATTAAATATTAAATTAGAAAATGTAATTTACAAAAAAAAATTCGCCCTTATTTTTAGCACAAAAGGAACAGAAAAACAAAAATAAAAAAAAGAACTAAAAATGCATTTCTCTATATTTGGGGAAAACTTATTAACTTCTCTATCACTTATCTCTTTCATTCTCTCTCCCTTATTCAACCATTTTTGTGTTGCATAAAGCTTCACATTTTTGTTTTTATTCTTTCTGTTACATCATCAAGATGCCATCCCAACCTATTGGATTGATATCTTGGGTCTTATGGTTGATGATTTAGTCTTAATTTCATTATTTTTAGAGAAATTGTTAGTGAATTTAATTCATGGTCGTCCTAGATACAAGGTCTATGTTTTCTTCTTTGTGTAATTTGAGGATGAAGAAACTAATTGATGATTGCCCTAAAATCTTGTAACTATATTTGGATGAAGAAAATGATATAATATACCTTCACCTACAAATAGGAAGAGATGTAATTGTGAATTTTGTTCATAGACCTTTTCTTCCCTTTTTCTTTTGGTTTTTCTTTCTTTTAAATTAGAAAAAATAAATGCAGCATTTGTTTCCTAAATCACATTTGCAAATTTAAGATTTAGTTAAAATTTAAGTTGATGTAGCAAATGATGTGGTATCTAAGCACATATGGCTAAAAAGTCCCAAATTTTTGGTTCAATTAGAGGTGATTGGATATATTTCAGGCTCAATTTCAAATTAAGCGATCCAATGGATTAAATTTGCAAATAAATGGACTAAATGGATGGCAAAGTTGCGGTAATGGACTAAACACATAAGCTCCAATAGTTTGAGGGTAGGAGTTGGAAAATCTTTGAAGTGCAGAGTTAAAGGAATATTTGATTTCATGAGCATAGAAAATATATTTATTGTGACTACCGATTTAACTTGCAGTACAAGAGAATGCTAGGGGAGCTGAAGTATGCCTCAAATGACAATGTAGCTTGTACTACACGTTTTGATAGCATAAACAATTTAGAAAACCTTGTCTTACTCTTCTAGTAAACTTTTATTATATAAATAGTAGAAGGGTGTTATAAGTACCCTACAAGTTTGCTCTTTATTATAATATTATTATTATATGCATTCATTCTGGATTTTAGGTAGAAGACATTCTCAATTTACCCTTGATATTCTAAAGCTTATTTGATTTCAGGTCTAATAAAGAGCATCAAGGAAAAGAAATTGCTGAAGCTACAAGCTTTAGAACTCGTGAAAGTTTTGTGTCAAAAAATTGAATTATTCAGTTTCGTGGAAGCTAGTGACATTTATTTTGATGCCATCATGCTAGCAGCAAAATTGGGGATCCATGAGGTTATTGAAGAGATTATTAAGGCTTTCCCAAGTGCTATCTATTGGACGAAATCTGATTCTGATCACAACATCTTTCATGTGGCAGTCAAAAATCGCTCTGAGCATGTCTATAATCTTGTTTACCAAATGAGTGATCATAAACACTTCTTCTCAGATTCAATAGACTTTTATGGGGACAACTTGTTGCATTTGGCTGGAAAACTAGCGCCATATCACAAACTTAATGAGATATCTGGTGCAGCTCTTCAAATGCAACGTGAAATACAATGGTACAAGGTAATAAATTCTCATTTGTGCTGATAATCTATTCCCTTTGACTACTATGCTTTGCTATATAACTCATGTGTGTCACAACCACCCAGCCACTCCGCTCATCCCCCTAAGTTTTTCCATTTTGTTTGGAATTTAAATATAATTCTTTACAAAATCATGTGGATCAAAATCTTTATTGTGCTTTACTAGGCCAATATAGTTCACATAATCAACCATAGAGAATGGATTATATGTAGCCATATTGTTCCTACTATTTCAGATGCATAAGTAATTGAAGATGTTTATTTTTGCACGAAGTAAAAAACAAAAATTGTCAAAATGAATCCTATATGTAGTACACTTCTTCTAGTGATAATAATAGTACATTTCTTGCATAGTATCTTGAGCCCCATAGCTATGCTAGAGTTATCTTCATATAACTATCATTGTACAAGAAACCAAATACTAGACATAGCATAAAGATTAGTCTTTCTTGTTTTCTCATTGGCCTCTAGCTATTGCACAGGAAGTGGAAAACTTTGTTAGTCCTCAATCTAGAGAACAACTAAACAGTAATGGAAAATCTCCCAAGATGGTTTTCACAGAGGAACACAAAATTTTGAAAGAAGAAGGAGAGAAATGGATGAAAGACACATCAAACTCATGTACAATTGCAGCAGCACTAATTGCTATGGTGATGTTTACTGCAGCTATCACAGTACCAGGTGGCAATGATAGCAGCAATGGCTTGCCCATCTTTTCAAGAAACGGTGCATTCATAGCATTTGCTATTGCAGATGCTATTTCTCTCTTTACATCCGTCACTTCTTTGTTGATGTTCTTGGCCATCTTAACATCACGTTATGCTGAAGAAGATTTCTTGAATGCTTTACCAAAGAGATTAATAATTGGTCTTGGCACCCTTTTCATCTCCATAACGTTTATGATGGTGGCCTTTAGTGCCACTCTCTATCTTGTGTTTGGTCGAAAGCAGGCATTGTTTATTATTCCAGTGGCTACACTAGCTTCTTTGCCAGTCACTTCATTCGTGCGATTGCAATACCCCCTTCTAGTTGATTTGATTTGTTCAACTTATGGCCCTGGCATTTTTGGTAAACAAAGTAATCATTTATTCTATTAAGATCAAGCCATTCATGTTAAGAAATGCACCAACACTTCCTCTTTCTCTCTTGAAGCTTCGTTGTACCTCGGAAAAATTTCCATTACCAGAGACTTCCATATTTTAGGTATTAATTTTGGGTATATTTTAAATGTAGGACTGAATAGGGAAAGACTCATGCCTTTCTAGCATTCTAATTGTTAGTTTTACTTAATGTTATGTAGACACTTTGCAATATTGATTTACGAACAACTAAATCTTAGCTGTGGAATATCTTCATTTTAATAAGTATATAGTTCCATTCAAATAATTTGATATTTGTTTTGTTTTATTTTGAGTGCCTAGTTTATCCTTTGTTTAATTTAATTTTTTTTAATCTTAGATACACCCTCTGTTTTAACAAAACAAATAAAAATTTTGAATTGTTTTGATTTTACATTTTCTATAATACTAAATAATGAACATATCTAAAGTATATAATTAAATTTATTTTGCTAATTAAGATAAAAATTAAAAATAAAATAAAATTTGAATCTATCATCCTAATAGTATAATTTTAATTGATATCCAAAATAATGTTAAAAAATATTTAAAATAATTTAATAAATTTATTTAATAACTAAGTATAAATTAAATAAAAAATTTTAAAAATAAAAATTTAAAGTCCCCATTTTTAACAATAAATTTAATAATTCTAAATATATAGTTAATAAGATTGAAATAACAAATATATGTAAAATAATTTTATCAATTTTGTATATTAAGTAAACATAAAATAAACAAAAAATTAAAAATAAAATAATGAAAAAAAAAATTCTCCTCCTTTTTTCCTCATAATAGCACCCCTCCCCAACCAACTAGGGCCACAAGCCCTGTTGCTCCCTACTTCCCTAGCCATAGCTGGATTGACCATGGTCAACGGCCGTTTGGCTAGGTTGGTGGCTAGCAGCAGCAACTTGGCCAGCCACACCATAATGGATTTGACTACTTGGCCTGGTGGCACTAGCCATAGATTGCCGCTCGGCCATGGCCATTGAATTTTGGTGGGTGGGTTATATATATATATATATATGTATGTACATTTTTTTATTTCTTTGCAAAAAGTGGGATATAAATGTATGTATAAATGTGTGTGTGTGTAATGCATATGTATATTTAAATATAAATATTTATAATTTTTTCAATACATATTTGAAAGAGGATTGATGTGTTATTAATATTTATGTTTAAATTAATTTTTTAATATTTTAACTAAGACTTAATTTTTTTTGTTAATGTTAGGAACAATTTGTATTTGTAAATTTAGGATTACTATAATTTAGTTGATTAATAGGTGGGTACTAAAATATAAATAAAAATATTATCATAAAATATGGGAGAGATAAAATAAAGTTATATGTTAAATAAATGATCAAATAAATAAGAAAAGGGTATTCAGGGTAGTTAATTTAAAAAAGGGTAATTGTAAGAAAATGGTATTCAGGGTAGTTGATTTAAAAAAGGGTAATTGTTTAAGTTTTGCTTTGTTTTCTTCATCAGAAACAAAAGAAAGATTGGCATAATACAAAGTGATTGCAAGATAGTAAATAAAATAAATTGAATAGGACTGTAGAAAATCCCAAAATACCCTACCTATGTCTCCACAAATAAGTTTGTTAATACTAAAACCATGTCTTGTTGGTGTATGGAGAGCTATCTCTCGAGCATGGGTTTATATTCAACTTCCATGGGAAAAGAAAATGGAGCACCTAATAATGCATTTTCACAGACCAAGAACTATGAGGTCACCCCTTTCATCTGGGGTGATGGAGAGATCATACCATTCAAGCTGTTTTTTCTCATTCTTTTCCCGGAGGTCTGGAGAAAGTTGCAATCAATAGGATTCCTTCATCTAGGATGATGGAGGGATTGTACCATTCGAGCCGTTTTTCTTTCATGCTTTTCTTGGAGGTTTGGAGAAAGCTGCAATCAATAGGATTTCCATAATCCTCCCTTCACGAAAAGAAGAATGTGATATTCTTTTTCCTTTCCATAGGGACTAGGAGATTGGAATATGTATGTTAAGTGATAAAAAGATTTTGTGTTGTCATCTTAATAATTTCTATAGATTTAATAGGGAGAAAAATAGTATTTAAGTTACCATCTTTGATAATTTAGTGACAAAAAAATTTTTACTAATTTTTATTGTGATTATAAGTGTGTCATTAATTATTAATGGTGAGAACATAATTCTTGGCACCATTATTAAGTTATATAGTGACAAATCAAAAGTTATTGTCACAAAAATGAGTATCATTCTAGTAGCAATATAAAAATTATTGCCACAACATATGTCATTAGAACAAATAAAATAAAATAAGTCACTAGGGAGCTAAGTAGTTAATTAGATCAATGGTATCGCCCTTACAAATTTAAGTGTGAGGTTTTGACTTCAAACCCTTGGTGAGCGGGTATGTGTAAATATAAAAATTATACCATTAATGACAAAATTTATATTATCACTTATTTTTTATTATATTATCTTTCTGTAGTGTAAATTAGATGTGCAATTTAGATATGAAAGATTAATCCATTAGGCAAAAAAAGGGGGTAGATTTGGGGATTACAACTAAACAAAGTCAAAACAAATATGTAGATTCAGGATTTACATTAATTAAACAAAGTTAACAACGAATTATTTGGAAAGAAATAAATATATTGTTTCGGGACAAACATAATTTGTAAGATTTGAGTTTTAGTCAATGAAATGTCAACGACAGAAAAGTGATTTTATGATAATGGACATAAGTAATTAATGATCAAGGCTATAGAAAATCTGTGTTTTAGTTTGTCGGAATGTGTTATCCATGTTCATCCCTAATCTGTCTCCCGCCACTTTTTTTGATCTTCACTTTATTCTAGAGAACATATAGACATATAAAATATTCAGGCAGCACTATTGTCATTTGTCTACATATGAATTCTCGTGGGCTTGCCAACATTCAATATATCTCATTAATATTATATTTATTATTATTAATAATAAATCTTTATTATTTTTATCATGGATGTTATAATTTTTTAATAATGTAAATCATACGTCCAATTCAAATATCAAAATACTAATCACTTAGGTAAAACAAACGAGTAAATTTGGAATTTAGAGTTAAAAAAACAAAAAAAAAAGTTAGAACAACTGGGTGGATTTAGTATTTACAAACAATCAAAGTTAATCATGAAAGCACAAACATAATTTGTAAGGTTGAGTTATATAAAATGTAATATAAATGAAATATCAAAAATAAAAAACGCACAACTATTTTCAGGCATTATTAATTGTCTACACATGAATTGTTGAGGGCTTAATTTCCACATTCCATACTTACCAGTTCTAGTTTAATTACCTCAAATATATCATCATATAAATATAATATCCGATCGAGTGCAGCAGCAGCTATTTTGCTTTCTTGATGGGCTCCACAAACCTTGACATAATATCTACCTCTTCTTCGACAGTTAATGTGGAAAACAGGCTGCATCCGGTCTCCATCCCCGGCACGAAGTTAATCAATTATTTCCCTTTTCAGCTTCTTGTCATTTTCGCATGTCATCACCAAAAGGAAAAATTTGCATATATAATTGAAGATACGGGTTGAAGCTGTCGCTAATTATACATAGTAAATTAAAAAATATTTATTGTCACAATATAAATTTCGTAAATTTATAAAGAGCAACTATTTATCTTAGTACAATAATAGAAGTATTGCTACGAATCATTAATATCACAATTAGTCATTATAATTGCATGCGTGTACTAATTATTAATTATTAATTTACAGTAACAATTCAAAATATGTTTTTCGATACAATAAAATATATAGTAACAATTTAAGATTAGTGGAAGAGATCAATGGCGGTCAATATGTAACAAGGAAATTTCATGTGGATGCTGTATATTTGAGCTCAAATGCGTGATCTCAAAGTCAAGAAGGTTGATTAGGGGCGACAGGAAAGACAGACTAACCCCAAAGTGTTGAAGCCAGTAGGATAATTACTTTCAATTGAACTAATCTTAGGAGAGCCGGGAAAGACGATCAAGATTGGGTCTAGTCCTATTTAAATTCTTTATATTTTATGTTTATTTGGAATTGAAAATTTTAGTTTCACTTTGTATGTTTTACATTTTATTATTTTATTATTCTTAAATAATATATAAAATATAAGTATATGCATTATATAATTATAATATTACAGTTTAATTATATTACTACTAGCAATTAGATCAATTAGTTGTGTACTAGTAACTTTTTTGATTTGATGAATGATTTAATTTTTTTCAATCGTGGTTTAAAAATAATTTAATTAATTTCAACTTGAATTGAGGCGGAATAGGTAATTTTAAATTTATGCAACAAACAAAGAAACCCTTGATTTATGGGATGACGTTTTTAGAATAATAACTATCACCAAAGAGCTTCTCAATTAACTCCCTAATCTTCTTTATCTAAAAATTAATAGGAGTCCAGTCAAATGGTTGTCACTGCATCCCACTAATGATGCACTTACAAAAAAAAGAATAAAACTGTTGGTTACATGTACTACGCCAAAATTATTGCAACTAAACCATATTTTTGAATTAAATCATAGAAAAGTATAACATTTGAATTAAAAAAAAAAAAGATTAAAAAAAGCCCGGAAAACAAAATTAAGTCTGTCGCGCCCCTTCGTTTTTTCCCATTTCTTTCTTCCTCCCTCCTCTCATATTCGCTTACCTCCTCCTGCTCCTTGCCATCCTCACCGCTGCCACTGCTGCTTCACCAGGCGCCGCAGCTGTCGCTTTATTTAGGATTCATCAGTTAGTTTTCTTAATTTATTTGACGTTTTAATTATTTAGTTTTATTCAATTATCTTAGTCTACATATTCATTATATTGTTACCCTACCTAAAACCATGAATATTATTTTTCTTGCGACTAAATGTTGATAGAGCTTTTTATATTATGTGGTTTCCTATTTTTTGAGAAAGATGATACATGATAATTTGGAATGTTAGCTTGTTAATTTGGAATGTTATTATTTTGATATCTATTTAGTACGTTACTTTCATAATTTTTTTTACTTATTTATTTATTTATTTAGTTTTATATGTTTGTATGTTTAGATTAATATGCTAGTTTTGTATGTTAGTAATATAGTATGTTTAGTTTAGATTAATATGTTAGTTTAAATTAACATGTGCAATACGCTTGTATGCTTAGATTAATATGTTAACTTAGTATGTTAGATTAATATTTTAGTTGAATTTTCACCCCAAAACCATCATAAATTGAAGAACCATAATTCTCTATGAAAAATACTTGAATATAAATCTCATACACGATTCAATACAAATATGCCATTATAAAATTCTAAATTACCGTCCAAATCATGTGGGTTGTCTACAACTTATGAATAAATTTCTTTCAAAAATGGAACATTCGAAAATTAAATTTAATACTTATTAAATAATATTTACTATTAAAAAATCAATTCTATACCTAAAATTAATTCAATTTAAAAAATTCTATTAAAAAATTTAAAGTAAACAATTTTATATTCCAAGCTCCACCTTATCATGAAAAGATTTGAAAAATTTAAGACCACTCACTCATACAAGATTTGTTTCTCAAATCTTTCTTCCTGAAACATGGAATGAGATTTACAAAAAACAAATTCTTTATCAACAAAACATGATCAAGATTTCAAATCTCTTGTATAGTCATCAATCTTTTACCCTCTTTCCTTATTAGAGCTCACAACTGGAATAGTAATACTACAAAACTATCCAAAATAACCACTGTAGCTTAAGAAACTAAATTTCATCTTATTCTAAATGGTTATTTTACAAATTATTTTAAATGTAAATGATTAAAAATATAACTAAAAATGATGTATATTGCCAACTACAACCGAATTATTATTGTCTCTAATTACAAAATAGGCTATTATACCAACCAACTCCCCCTCCATACTTGTATCTCAACCACATGTATTCTAACAACCTCAAAAGAGACAATGTATTGACTCCTAAATATTAACTCTAGTATAATGGAAAATTATTCGAGGATCATAAGTTGAATATTCACTTGATGCCAACATGAAGTGAATTTTTAACTTATGATCATAGAATGGTTTTCCATAGTACTAGCATTTTTGGTAGGGAGTCAAAATGGGCCCACTTAAAAAATTTAAGTAAATTTTAATAAATACAATAAAATTAATTTTGAATTAATAATAAAAAATATTATTTTTTTCTATTTTGTATTTTTGTCAAAGTCACATATTTTTTTAATATTATTAATTTCAAAATTAAAATATACATCTTGGGCTTTGTACAATATTAATGAATTAATTATCTAAAATTAGGTGCATATAATTTGAAGTCATAATTTGAATTGAATATCTTAAAATGAAATCAAATGTCAAGCGCTAAATACGTGTCCACAACATTTTGCAAAATTTACCTAAAGTATTATTTTTCTTAATGTCATATTTTCTTGTCAACTAGCTTATATTTCTGATTTTGAAGCATAATACCGCTCCACTTACTATTTGTAATACACAACATATAACAACTGAAAATAGCATTCATCCACATATGAATAATTCATAATTAATTTTATCATGAAAGAAATACTACTCATAA
>JACGDI010002852.1:465188-482024 GCA_014898725.1 Jacaranda copaia
GTTGAAAGTCATTTCATGTTTAGAATCTGATACAGTGCCAGGTGGCTAAATCTCTAGTTTTCTTGGATAACCATGCTAGAAGGGGCACGTGTCTGTCAAAGTTGTTAACAGGGCTGTCAGAGTTGTTGGCAGCAGTTATACCGATTGCCACATGTTATCGATGTGGAGATATTCAGCCTGCCAGATAAGCGAATAGAGGATGATTCGGTGGTCGATTCGTGTTGACCAGAGACAATAGCTCACAAGCGTGGCTTGATCTTGAAGTCAATGCGGGTCGACTGCGGATGCTGCCACAACGAGTCGATACAGGTTGACCATGAGTACTGTCACAAGAGATCGATTTAAATCGACCAGGCACTTGTTATTTGGGCCTCGTGGGCTCTATTATTTAGAATTAGGCCTATTGGGCTATCCCATATCAAACATATAAAACAATAATAATATTTTTAAATTATAGTTAGTTGTATACTAAATAATATATCTAACATATGTTTATATGCATTGTTATAGTATATCATCAAAACGAAAGGAAAAGAACAAATGTCTCTTGTCAAGAGTATACATGCTATAGGTGTCAAATGCAAGACAATGATTTTTGCTGCATTATTCATTCAGGAAGATTGGGGCAACAATATGCAATTGATTCATATATAAAATTAGAAACACAACGATTGGATTACTATAGAACGGAGCAACAACAAATGGATGCTAGAACAGAGAGCTTACAAGGGATAGTTGATAGTTTGGCAGTGGATGGTGTGAATGATCCCACAAAAATTGGTCATCGAATTATTCTCCCTTCTTCTTTTATTGGAGGCCCCAACGATATGATGAAAAGATATGTGAATGCCATGGCTTTGGTTCAAAAGTTTGGGAATCCCAATCTATTCATTACTATAACTTGTAATCTTGGATGGAAGAAAATAAAGGATCATTTATCATCAACTGAAGAACCTCAAGATAGGCCAGATTTAGTAGCTCGAGTCTTCAAGGCAAAACTTGAGGAATTCAAAGATGAAGTCATCAGAAAACAACTTTTTGGAGAAGTATCTGCATATGTGTATGTTATTGAATATCAAAAACGAGTCTTGCCACATGCTCACGGGATAATAATTTTAAAGTAATATCACAAACTTTCCTCTCTTGAGTTAATATGATAAAATAATTCGTGCAGAAATTCCTGATGATTTGCATTCATTATTATATAATTGTGTTGTCTCTCATATGATGCATGGTCCTTGTGGCGAAGCTAATCCAAAAAATGTATGTATGAGAGATGGAAAATGTAAAAACGAATATCCAAAAGATTTTTGTGATGTCACTGCTCATGGCAAACATTCATATCCCAAGTATAGAAGACGCAATGATGGGAAAAAGGTCTTTATTCGTAATATATATTTAGATAATAGATTTGTTGTTCCATATTGTCCATACTTGCTTGCCAAATTTGATTGCCATATTAATGTTGAGGCTTGTTCAGATTTTAAACTTGTAAAATAACTATATAAATATGTCATAAAGGTCATGATAAAATATGTTATAGTATAGTAGGAGAAACATTTGTTGATAGTATTGATGAAATAAAGGAATTTCAAAAGGGCAGATGGATATCCGCAATAGAAGTTTATTGGAGAATATTTAGTTTTGAAATGAGTGAAATGTATCCACCAGTAATAATATTGTCAATACATTTACCTAATCAACAATATATCTCTTTTGGAAGAAAAAGACCTTTAGATGAAGTTCTATCAAATCCATTTGTTGGTAGAACTATGTTAACTGAATTTTTTTGGATGAATGCTAATAATCATGATGCTAAAAGATTAAATCTTTTGTACAAGGAATTTCCAGAATATTTTGTTTGGGAGCAAAAAGATGAAAGGTGGAAATTGCGGAAAAAACAAATAGTTATAGGAAGATTAGCAGTTGTTAATCCTACTGAAGGGGAATGCTACTTTCTTAATATTCTTTTGTCAAATGTTAGAGCTCCTCCATCCTATGAATATCTTTTGTCAGTAGGAAATCAATTACATAATACTTTTTGTGCCGCTACACTGCACAAAGGTCTGCGTGAATCAGATATATATCCAGAACAATGTCTCCAAGAAGCTTCCCATTATCAAATGCCTTCCAGCTTGAGAAGACTTTTTGCAATTTTAATAGTTCATTGTTCACCTCCAGATCCTAAAAAACTTTGGCTTAAATTTTTAGATGTGCTTTCAAATGATTTTTCAAAATTAGCTAACACAAGAAGACATAGAGAAAAAGACTTTGCAAAGTATTGATGAATATCTTATGTACACGGGAAAGTCCATTCATGATTTTTCATTAGCACCACATTTTCAAAGATTGATTGAAGAAGAAAATTTTTCTAGAGAACTAGCTTATGAAAAATATATACCAATATCAAATGATGATTTACTTGCAATACCTAAATTGAATGAAAGGTAAAAAATAGCTTTTAAAGCTATTATTCAAAAGGTTAATTGCAATGAATCAGGGGCCTTTTTCATTGATAGACCAGGAGGAACAGGAAAAACTTTTTTATAAAAAATTTACTTGCATATATAAGATCAAAAGGAGATATAGCTTTAGCAATAGCAACTTCAGGAGTGGTTGCTGCTCTTCTACCAGGTGGTAGGACGGCACACTCTAGATTTAAGTTACCTCTTGAAACTGAACAAAAACTTGATACAAAAATAAGCAAGCAATCAAGTCTAGCTAAAATGATAGTTGTTGCAAAACTTTTTATTTGGGATGAAGCTTCTATGGCTAATAGAAAAATAATTGAAGCATTTGATAGACTGCTACAAGATATTACTGATTCCCCAAATGAATTATTTGGTAGAAAGGTTGTTGTTTTTGGGGGTGATTTTAGGCAAACTTTGCCAATAGTGCCACATGGAACAAAATTGGACATGATAAATGCAAGTTTTGTTGCATCACCAATTTGGCCACATCTTAGAAAGTTTAGATTAGAAGAAAACATAAGAGCTAGAGAAGATCCATCATTTACATCATTTTTATTAAGAGTAGGTGACGGTAAAGAGCCATTTATTTTTTATGATAATATTCAAATACCAGATAACATATTTTTGCCATTCATTAATCGTGAAACTTCTATACATAATTTAATTAAATATGTATTTCCTTCTATTGATTGTTTTACATATGACCCATATGATTTAGTTAATAGAGCAATACTAACTCCAAACAATGAATCCATGATTGAAATAAATAACATATTAATTAATAAATTACCTGGCATAGCAAAACATTATATAAGTTTTAATAAATCTTTCAATCTACAAGATCAAGGTCAATACGAAGAATTCTTTAATAGCATAACAACAACAAGTGGTCTTCCTCCACATAATTTAATCCTTAAAGAAAATTGTCCTATTATTTTGCTAAGAACTTTAAATCCAGTTGAAGGTCTTTGTAATGGAACAAGACTAATTTGCCATAAATTAGGTGAAAATTTTGTAGGAGCTGAAATTGCAACAAGAGATCATAAAGGAAAACATGTGTATATACCACGAATTCATTTAGAATGCTCTGATAAAGAACAATGTCCAATTTCTTTTCATCGATTCCAATTTTCTATTAAGCCATGCTTTGCTATGAATATTAATAAAGCACAAGGCCAAACCCTTGATTATGTAGGTTTTTACCTTCCTCAACCAGTTTTTTCTCATGGTCAATTATATGTCTTTATCTCAAGCAAGAAATGCAGCTTCAGTAAAAGTTCTTGTAGAACCTACATATGATAGCTACAACAACCAACAATATACCAAAAATATTGTATATACAGAAATTTACGATATGATTGAGAAAGGTTCTTACTTATTGCCTTATTAATTCTTTGCATTAATTAATTTTATCCTCTTCATTTAATTCTTCTACATTTTACTATAATATATTATAATAAAAATAGAATTTTATAGTTAGTTTATCTTATTCTTGTCAATGTCATCACATTCAATAAAAATTAATTTTCAATTGTTTGATCATAGATATAAACTGATATGGCTCAATGCTTGCTTCATATCAAGGATGTAACTCCAAAATCACCCAGTTGGAGTGTTAAGGTCTTAGTTGAGAACAAAACTTCTCCAAGACAAGCTCTTAATAGCCCAAAATGATATCAACGCATTACTTTTGTTGATGAACTGGTAAGCATTATTTCATACATAACCTAAGTATTCGTAGAATAGAATTACTTAGTTTGTTCTTTCTAATATTTTCTATGTTCTCAATTACTTCATACGATTTTGTTTATCTAATTATAACTTTTAAAAAAATTCATATATTGGAAAAGCATTAAATGAATTAAATAATTTATCTCATTATTTAAGATTAACATACACTAAGATCTTAAAATAAAAAATTGTTACAAGAATATTTGCATAACTTCTCAATCATAGTTAGTCATCTTATTATAAGATAAAAATTAATTTTTAAGATATATCAAAAATATTTAATATAAAAAGAAAAAAATACTTCAGTGAAAAAAGCTACAAGATTTGGTGCCATTTTATTCAACTATTTTTTATATATCTTTCATGATGAAGTATTAACATTTCTTAAATTAAAAGTATTAGATTCTTTTCATAGTATTTGCTCTTATTTTTTTACTCTGAATTTTTTATTACAAACCTTTTTGAAAGTTAAGAAAACAGATAAACTCTTTAATGTTCAACATTATTATAACTAAGTTACTATTGTTATTATTATTCTTCTAATCTCTACTATTCTTTAAAAAAATTAACAATTATTTATGAAAAAATAACTTTTTATCAACTATTTTTTGAAATAAATAAAAAACGACCAAGTCTAATTTAATATTTTTGAAAGACAAAAATCTAGTTAAAAAATGACCTCTTTTTTTCTCAAAATAAAAAATAGAATAATGACACTATTGCTAATAAGCATAGATTGTTATCTCGATATCTACTTGTTTGTTTCTCTATTACTCTTTTTCCTTTATTGCTCCAATTAGATAGCATATACAAATATATACTAACATATCTTTATTTTATTTTCTTTATACATATTATAGGGAAGTAGAATCATTGCAACGATATTTGATTTGGATATCGATCAATTTGACAAGACTCTTACGTTGATGGATACATATATTGTATCTAATGCTCGAGTAGTTCCAGCAAATTTGGATTATGACTGTTATGGCAACAAATATCAGTGGATATTATCTCATAAAACTGTGATCACCAAAGAGTTGGAACATTTCATTTTGCCATCGGTTATTAATCCAGATTTTGCAACATTGTCAGCTTTGGTTCCAACTGATCAAAAAAAGACAGTTGATAATTGAATTTACTGTTATACTTCATATTAGAAAATTAAGATTATTACATGCAATAAACTAACTAATAAATTTATTATTATTATTTCAGATATCTTGGCAATTGTCATAAAAAAGTTCGAGCAACGCACAGTGGGAGCATCATCTAAGCCATATGTTATCCATGAATTTGCAGTGATGAATCATGAGTAAGATAATTAACTAAATATTACTTTTTCTTAAATTCATCCATTGTTGAAGTCATTTTTAATATGTATATTTATATATTTATATTTCTAATGTTGAATTATCATAGAAAACGACCAATCATTCTGTCTCTATGGAACAATATTGCAACATCAGAAGGACATATAATAATGTCATCTTCGGAAACTATGCCAATTGTCACAACTACAAAGTTAAACATTTCTCACTACTATGGTATGAAATGTTCCTTTAAATCCTTTATACATATTTCCTTATACTAAAATTACTTCTAATGTTTAATACTGATCAACATTAATTTTAACTCTCACTATCTCCCTTTCTCTATAGCAACCTCTTTAGAATCAACTCCTTCAACAACTATCATTGTTGATCCTCCAACTCCAGAAGCACAAAAATTAAAGACATGGTAAAGTTATTATTGGTAGAGTAAAAAGTTTTCTTTGTTACATACTAGCATATTTCTAATGCTATATTCTACTAACCAAAAATAATATAAACAGGAGGACTAATAATCAAAAGATTATTACCAAAGCTTTGCTGGAAGTTGACAATATGATCAAAAGGCAGCAAGGAACAATACAAATAGCGACAAAGTTTGACACAGTTGCAAATGTAGCAAGATCAGAAAATGTACAATATAAACTATCTTTAATCTTCTAAATAATTAAATAAATGGATACAAATAAATAAGTACATGTCGTATTTGCGTATATATGTTAATTTATTAGCATACATATGTTAATTATGAATAAATTAATACTAAAATGTATGATAAATATTTTTATTTTTCAGGAAGACAAGTTCACAATGAAAGTCAAAGCTCGAGTTACATTAGATGTAACTATACTCAGAGAAGATGTTACTAAGATTACACAGATGAATTCTTTGATGGCTATGGAAATTCACGACGCGGTAAGCAACTAATAGTTAAAAAAAAAAGAGATTGAATGATAATAAAAATTTATTACAAATCATATATGTACATGCAGGGTGACATGCTAGCAGTTGAACAAATGATGCATCAGTTGAACAAGTAACATTTGTTGTGAAGCTAAAGAAATATTACAAAAGAAGGCATGATGGTGTCCATGCTCAATACACTATTTTGAGCTTAACTAAAGAGAAAGAAAAGAGATATGAGTGCACTCATGATTCCTACGGTTGGATTATCTGATGATATTAATGAAAGCAACTCCACAATGAAGCCAACAACAATGGAAAGATTGTTTCCAACAGGTATGTTACTTTTATATCAAGAAATCACTTGCATAAATCTACGTTATATTGTCATGTTACAATGTTTCTTAATGGATAAATATTTAGATGATGCAAACACAGATGAATTTGCAGTGCAAAAAAAATCAGCAAAATCAGGTTGTTTTCTAAAATTGTATATTCACAATTTTTAGAGTAGATAGTGAATACAAATTTTTAATATCAATAACAACTTGATAATAGCAGGAGAATCTTCTAAAGCCCAAGAAGCAATTACTGAGGCCTCCACCAAATCATCACAATCTGAAAAATAGAGTTCCAGAAGAAGAAGGTGAAACAACAAGCAAATTATATTGTTATAGCTCTTTTTGTTGAAGTTCATATTTTGCAAAATGCTGGTATATTTTGCTTACAATAAATATTGAAATAGCAATATCGTATCTAAACCACATATCAAGATGATTTAGTTTGTTGTTGATAATACATAGAAGTATGTTCTTGAACAAGTACTTGTACATAACTATCTAAACTTTTAACTTCTACTAACAATGTTTGTTAGAAATTGTTTAAGACATCTATTAATGCCTTGTCACACTTTCTATTGTTTTGCAGTCTAGACTGGCAATATCACATGTGTTAGATATTCCCATGATAAGCATATCTTTCTTCCTCCTAAGTAGAGTGAAATATTTTTTGAATGAATTGGTTGAACTAAGTACCATTTTTAGGATCCACTCATCTTTCTAGAGTATTATGTGACTTTTGAAGTTAAATATAGTTTTGTTATGTTTAACAGTATGAGTATTACAATTAGTGTGATAGCTATGGTGTTATGTGCATGAATATAGTACAAAGAGGTTGCCTTATACAGGATAAATATAGGGTTCAGAATTATCAAAATTGCTTTTTTGCTTTTTTTATTTTATTTTATTTTTTCCGCTGGAATCTTTTCGGTTGAAATAAATGGGTCAAAATTTTTGCTGAAATTGCTGTGGATTTTTCTGGCTGTAATTTGCATGAAATTTGCATCCTGGTTGTTGTTCACTAAGCTTGGAGTTAACTATGCTTATTGCTGAACAGTGTTTAATTTGAAAACCTAGTTGTTATTCTCAGTTCAGATTGCCTGCAGTATTGCTTAGTCATTGTTACTATGGGCAACATTATGCATGCTATTGTGTTTATTTGTAGTATCCAGTATCAAGGATTTTCCTTCCTGTTTTGGGGAAAATGGGGTTCAAGTAGCTCATTTCTCATCTTCAAATATCAAGGATTGACGGTTGCTGGTGCTTAGTTGTTATGGAGTGGGAAAAGAAATCTTGCTCTTTGATAAAAACTTTTGTATGAGTATGGTTTTTTATGCTACATACAACACCCTATGATATATTTTGTCTCCTTATCATTAGAGATACCCTTTTACACTAGCCAATCCCAAAAAAGATTATGCAGAAATCAATCTAAGGTGTTCTAAACACTAATGAACCAAACACTAATATGAGCTCAATAAAGAAATGTTTTGATAATTCTTTGGCAATTAATTCACTTAGCTAAGCAGCACTCCACCCATCCAATCAATAATTTTTATTTATATTAGGTAAAAATTATAAGAAATGTTGAAAATAGGTGAGATGAGATGCTTCAATGCTCATCTTTCTCCCCCAAATGGAGAACAAATAAAACAGGGGGTGTGGATTTACAATCAAAAGATATCAAATTTATTTTAGAATCTTATTTAAACACTAATTGGACAAGTTTTTACATTATCTATTTGCCATTACTTGTTGCCTATTATGCTGGAATTAGACTGTTTTGATCTTCAAATACATTTATATTGCTGTCTGGTTGGAGTTGACCTACTCTGTTGCTGTTTTGCTGCTGAACAAATTTTGTCGTTCTGTAAATGTTGCTTGACTGCTGCTTGTGTGATTTTCTGCTGCACAGATTGTGTGGTTCCAAAGCTTTCCTTGCATGTTGGAAAGTTGCTGGTTTTGCTTTCTAGAATTTGTTGGAAATCTTCTGGATTTCATTGTTTGATCTTGCTGCATGACTACGGTCAATTTGCTTGGCCTAAACTCAATCAAATGCTTAATTTTTCTGCTGAATTTTATGGGTTCATGTCTTTTTGATTCTCAATTCTCTTGTTTGTTTCAATACTTAGCATGGTCTAAACATATAATTAAACTCTTCTCTTGCACCATTAACTATTTATTTCTTGATTAATGCTGTTGTTTGGCACTACTAATAAGCCTGTAGACTCATTCAATAATCAAATTACAAGATAGTTTGCTTAACAAAACTGGATTTACCTTAATCTTTGAATTTATCATTTTCTATTTGTTAACATTAGGTCACAAGGGACATTTTTGGGCGTTTCATCTCATTCAACATTAATCCATGCTTTATTTAGGTGGGTCCATAATAATGGTTACTTGCTATTAATCAAACTAAAAAAAGGTGACATTTGTTTTAAGTATATAACAACCACAGCCACATCCAAAAAGGCAGAAGACATCATTTTTCAAGAAATGATATATATATATATATATATATACTATTCAGTTCATTATTGTTTATATTATATATTAATTTCATTTTGTATTTCACTGCAATTTGATCTTATTTTACATTTATTCTTTTCTCTATAATTTAAAATAAATGAAATAAAATTAAAAATAAAAATACTTAACATTTAAAAAATAGTAAAAAATATTTTATATTGCATGGAGTCTATGGACACAACACCGCACCTTGCGCGGTGTGCCCCTTGTAGTATATATATGTGTGTGTGAAATATGATAGATTATTTAGTGTACACATGTACATATATAGACCTTTAAAGAATTTGGTATACCTATTTAATATGCATATCATGATAGAAATTTTAAGATTTATTCAGTATTGAGTTCTAGAATTTATATAAATTAATTTGCTTACTTATAATTTTGCAATTGTTAATGGACTTTAAATGAGAAAAAAAAAATGTATAGTAAAATTATTTTAGTATCAATTAAGATTGTTGGGTTCAAGGTACTATAGGCCTATAGCACCCATAAGGCTAGTTCTAATTAAATTTTATCTTGCTAGTCATTTAATTAGTTATTGATATGCATAGTAAATAAATCAAGTGACTCAACAATTGAGTTGATTGGCACTGAGATAAGATTGACTTTTGTAATTGATCTTGAAGGAAAGTGCCTAAACCTATAAATACTATATATTATTATGTGTCAAAATCTAGAAGAATGTATGCCATTATGTAATTGTTCATGAATTGTTTTCAACTTATACTGCACTATAACTATATTTCAATGTGCACAAAATGATTTGTTTTGTTTCACGATACAAGAAAACATATACTTTATGATTTTAATGCTTCTAAAGTAGCAATTAAATTTGATGATCAATTGATTATTATTATTGTTATAATTAATTGGATCCAACATAATTTGGGTGTGTAATAGACTTCACTGGGCAATAGCGAGCTAACTGGTTGAACCCCAAGCTCCCAAGCCTAATCTTCCCAAAGCACAACAGAAGTCATTTGTGGCTGAAATAGGTCATAGGAATTCCTAAGGATACTTGGGTACTGGTTTGGTAAGGTCACACCTTGCCCGAAGCGATAAGGGACCCTTACAGTGGGAGTTAGAAGGTTGATTGGCTACAGAAAACACTATATGATCGTCGCATTTAAACTGTTAGTCTAGGAAACCATTTACTAAACTCATGATTTGTTACTGCTTGATTGTTTAAAAATTTTCACTTATATTTTTCTCGAATATTTTTACTATACAATTTCTCAAATATTTTTATTATACAAACTCTCAAATATTTTCACCGTACAAATCACGTTAAAATATTCATGAATTTACATTGCACACACTTGGTACTTACTAAATCTTTTGCTCACACTCTTTTCTTTTCTTTAACTCCCTTTTGGCAGAGCTAGATCCTACCGCTAGTGAGGAGGTGGATCCTTCATACAACAAGAATAAAGATTGAAGACTTAGTTTAGATTTTTGCAATAGACTACTACATTTCTCCTAAACTTATTATTTCTATTTTATTATCATGGATTCTATTTACTTTAGTTGAAGTTAGGTAATGGTACTTTGAGTATCTGTGTATAAAACTTGCATTGAATTTGTTTGAGTTCTTGTCTAACTTTAGGAGTTTGGATTGTTAATATCGTATATTTGGAAATGAGTTTCACGCCTCGAGACTAGACTGCATGGTTTGATTTTGGGACGTGACATTAAAACTCTTTCTCCATATGTAAATTATTTATTAGACAAAACAAAGAGGACTTTAGTACTTTCGTATTTTTAAAGGACTTTTAGGATGGTTGCTATAAAAAAGTTTCTATGTCAATAGAATACAAAACAGATTTGAGGACGAAATGGTGACTTTTACATTAGAAAATTGAATAAAGATTGGCAATTAGGGAAAAGAAAAACTCATCATTTTTTTCCTTGTCGTGATATCCTCTCATTTTGTTAAAGTGCTTGCTCTTTGAAAGAAAATGAAGATAGATAAATATTCTACTGATTAAATATAACCTCAATGATAAATTTCAAATGAGAGAAAAAGAAATAGTAAAGAGCAAGAGACAAGAGTCTTTGAAATATATGCATTTTAAATTTCTAAAATTAAATTAAATATGCTATTTTAAACGTCTAGTTGTCGCATGGCCAGCATTACATTTTGCCCCTTGGAATTCTTTTGTATCATCTGCTTCATTTTATATATCTATATAATCTAACGAGATAACATAAATTAGTACAAAAAATAAAAGTCAATATGAAGTTCACAAGAAATGTTGTCCTAAAAATTGACATGTACCGGTGAATGCATGATGAAAGTATATAAATTAGTACCCTTGGTGCCTCTTTCCTAAAGGGGGAAAAAACAAAAACAACAACAACAACAACAACCGTGAAAAAGCAATACGTCGTCAAAATTTTCCCTTTTGACCTTTTCAAGGTAGCGTTGTTAGCAAAAGAATGACAATTTCACTAGAAGCTTTAGCTATGTCCGGAGCCAACTTTCTTGGAGTTGGCTTTAATATGGAGGATGAGAACAGATGGATTCAGAAGTAGCTCCCCATTTATTAGCCGAAGAAGACGAAGAAGAAGATGAGAAAAAAAAAATTGAATGGAAAAATGTTGATCGTGAATATTTCATTTCATCTTTATTATATGATGATAATAGAAGGCAGGATTATGGTCCTGAAGGTGAGAACGAACATGAAAGAGATTCTTGTATTATTGCCGGATGGTGTCTCCGAGAAAATTGGTGGAGTTTTCTGAATAAAAAGAATTTATTTCTACTATTGAGCTTCATAGTGATAATTATGTATCCGATTGTATGGTTATGATAGAAACAATAGAAAAATTAGAAGCTTATTGATGTCGATCAATTGCAATATTAATTTTCACACACATTGTTGTTAAGATGACAATTATATTTGACATGAAAAACAAGATCTATGTTTTACGTATGCTAAGCTCGGAATTTTGAATAAGGTTATTTGAAAGTTTTATATATGTTTCTATAATTGTTTTCAAGGTGGTAATTGAAGTTAGTAGCATTATATCGTCATTTTGATGAAAATATATTTTTTCTTTTGAAAATTAGGACATAATTTTTTTTTATGGACATCTTAAAAGGAAGAGTTATAGAAGTTGGGATACGGACTCTTTCTCCGTATGTAAATAATTTATTAGACAAAACAAGCTGGACGTTAGTACTTTTTGAAAGTAATAGTTATATTGAACTTTTACGATGGTTGCTACAAAAAAATTTCTATGTCAATAGAATACAAAGTAGATTTCAAGACGAAATGGTGACTTGTATAAAATTGGCAATTAGGGAAAGAAATACTCATCATTTTTTTTCTTTTCTTTTTTCTTCTAGTGATATCCTCTCATTTGTCAAAGCACTCGCTCTTTGAAAGAAAACGAAGATAGATAAATATTCTACGGATTAAATATAACCTCAATGAAAAATTTCAAATTAGAGCAAAAGAAATATTAAAGAGCAAGAGAAAGAGTCTTTGAAATATATGCATTTCAAAAATCTAAAATTGAAATAAATATGCTATTTTAAACAGCTAGTTTTTTTATGGCCTGCATTTTACATTTTTCCCCTTGGGATTCTTCTGTATCATCTTCTTCATTTACTTGTATGAAAGAAAGAATGAGAGATTAAAAAATATTGCAATTATGATACTCATGGAGATTGAGTCAAATATATATGAGTAAAGAAGTTACAAATTGGACAGAATTTAGACTTTTGACTCAATAAACATTCAAATGAATCTTATCTACATCTAAGAAGAACTGCACTTCTTGTAGGATTATAAGTCTTCCTCATGCAGAGATTTAGATGGGTAACACTCGTTATTAGATTAAAACTCTTCCTAGTGTAGGAAACATATCTTTATTGATATCCCTAATTGGCTCAGAGGCTTAAGTTGTGAAGCAATGCCTCATTTTCTATGTTCACAAGATCTTGGTGTTGTTTTGGTGTTTTAGAGATATAGGATTGGAAATAAGGTTATAATTGGTAATCAAATTATTTGTGAGAAATGAATAAGAATTTGTTTGAAAGAATGAGAATGTTTTCAGTTTTTATTTTTGGGTTAATTTATTTGGGATTGAGAATATTTAAGAAAAATTAAAATAATAGATAAATTTAATAAATTGCATCTTGTTATTTTTAAGAATGGACATTGAATTAATTTATTAATTTAGAAAAATATAATTCCGACTAGTTGTAGAATTTATTTGTTTGTTTTTCATGAAATTCATTTCAATAAATTCTTTATTAGCTGGATTGGTTAGAAATTTATAGTTTTTTAAATAATTCATAAAATAAATAAAAAGTACATATCGGCCAAAATTTAATTTTACATACTAACTGTAACTCATATCTCGTACTCAAAGGCGAGGTTTTGTCAGCAGCAGCTCAAGACCCCGGGCGGAGGGGGCGGAGGGGGAGTGGTTGCTTTAGAGGTCAAGCCATGTGGGATGGTATTTAAGACTGTCTGGATCTACCCTTTATTTTACATCCAAACAAACTTTGCGCATATCTCACGTCTTTTAAGATGCAACAGTAGAAAAATATCCCATAAGAAATCACTGTATTAGAGACTCGTTTACAAAATGGTCCTCTTCCCAGAAGTTTACCACACTCAATTTGAGTATCAGTCTTTACATACTCTCTTTATATTATTTTTAGTTTAATGTTCTAATGAGTAATATTTAGAATAATATTTTTTCAACAAATAATAATATTTCCTCTATTGAATGTAAAAATTATAATGTTTTGTTTATAAAAATACAATGAATTAATCATATTCAAAAAGTTAATTAATCAAATATATATTAGGCACAACAAGAGATTTATATTAATATATGTATATATGTAAGAGTCGGCTGAACTCTGTCGATGATATTTATAAAACTATTATGCAATTATTAGGAGTGTTCACGGGTCGGGTTGGTTCGGATTTGGGGGGAAATGAATTCGAACCGATTATTTTTAATTGGCTCGGGGCAAGTTTCCTTATTTTTAATTTCTGAACCCAAAGATCGGTTTGGTTTGGCTTGGGTAATCGGGTTTAAGGGGGGAAAAAAGAAAGAAAGAAAGAAAGAAAGAAGAAGAAGGAGGACAAGGAGGAGAAAGCACCCGTTGCAATTTCATTAGTTTTTTAATTAAGAAATCAAGACAATTAAATTATTTTGAAAATATTCATCAAAATTCAAAAGCATACAATATTGCACAAGAGCACTACACGTTATAATTGTTATAAATTATCTCCTTATTTATCACAAGCCATGATTAATATTATAAAATTTAAAATTCAAATTTCAGTTGAACATTAAATACAAATATAAATAACAAAAATTATAATTTTAAAAACATAATAAATTATTATTTATTTTAATTAATCGGGTCAGGTTGGGTTGGTGGGAGTGAAATCCGAGAACTAAACCAAATGTAATTGATTTTGATCAGATTTTACCCGATCAAATCCGATTACTCGAACCAAACCGAACCAATTAAATTGGTTCGGTTTGGATCATCGGGTTCATCGGATCAGGTTGATCCGATAAACACCCCCAGCAATTATTGTAGATATAACTAATTGAATAACACTAATAAAAAAAATTAAACAGCATTCATCAACATGCTTATTTCTTCAAATATCAACGAAGAATGTTTGGCATGCGTGGACAAGATATACATATGTACCTACCCAAATAATAAAGTGTAGAAGCCCAAAATCCAATATTTTATTGCTTTGACATGCTTGTAATAACCGAACTTCATTTTTTATGTGAAAGATTCCAGTACAAATTGCAGACACCAACTATACGATGCGCAGTAAACTAATTAGGGGAAATGTTGATGACCACCCTGTGAAATTTGAAATTATTGCAAAATCTTCTATGAAAAAAGGAGTCTTATCAACACCTTATGTTTTTTAAAAATTACCACAAAACCACCTGATGGGGCACAAGCACTCTAAGTGCAGCTGGAAGCAAATTGGCATATGAATTTTTCAAAATACCCTTTAGGGGTTTAGGAAGCCCTTTTTAAATGAATAGGGGGCTTTGTGACATTTTCTATAGTCTATGTTTTTTTTTCTTTGTTAAAAACTTATTTTCTAAATTAAAATTAAGGTGTTCATCTTAAATTAAAAATTAAAGTGCTCTTCTTCCTATTCAAAAAGCAAATGGCACCTAAAGTGCAAAAGGTAGTGGAGATGAAACTGCTACCAAGAAGTCTCCCACGGTCAAGAAAACTGCAACAATCGAGGGCTAATAGGGAAATTCACTAATGTTAGAACCACCATGAATTTTATTGTCTTAAGATCTTCTTCTTCTTCACTCTTTTTCTATTTTTAAAATGATAAGGGGTTTTGTTAGAATTTCCCTTAATTTTGAACAAAAAGCATATAATGAAATTAGGTGGAAATTCATTTAAGGAATCTATTGATTCTTGAGTGTATTCATATATTTTATTTCTTCAATGAGTGAAAGGAAGAAGGGTTTTAACATGGATTTTTGATTTCAACTGTTTTTCTCTCTAGCAAAGTATAAAGAAATAGAGAGAAAATGATGAAAGTCATCATGATTTTTATAGTGGTGGTTTGCTTCAACAATTGCTGCTACTGTCAGGGAGGGATGGAGAAGACATTGCAATTGAAACAGTTAACCAACTTCGTGATGGGCTGAGTCATTCTCCCATATAAATGAAAAGGACCATGAAACCCCCTATAAAAAAAGAAAGGGGCCACGTATTTTTTTTCCTTTTTTCTATTGTACTCAACTAGAATATTGAGAGAATACAAAAGAAGAGGCATAGATAGAGGTTTGGCAGGCAACAACTTAATCTACACCATGAGCACTAAGGGGACTTAAGGGATGCTTCAAGCAAGGATGATTTCTTCACAATGAAATGTAGAAAATGATGAAAAAAAACGATGTCTTCAACTTGGTTTGCCTTGGGTTAAAGTTTTTCTTATTTCACTGGGAGTAAAAGAGAGACTTTTGGGATTTTTTTTATTTTTTATTTTTCGTTCAATATGACAAATTTATGAAGAATTAATCCAATTGAGGGAGAATTATACAAATAGTGTCAAAAAATTTCTACAACGCTCAGAAGGGCACTTTTGTCAATATTTTTTTCTAACCAAAAAGTGCGTTTGGAGCAAGCGAGGCAATCTTGAAGAAACACAATATGCTAATAAGACTCCATTTTTATCACAAAAAGTTTTGTGATAATTTCAAATCTCGCGAGGGGGTAATCAGCATTTAGCCCAACTAAATTATTGATATAGAGGGGCCTCTTCATAAATGAATGCATAATATTTTCAAAGAAGATTAGAGTACTAATAGACTTTGTGGGGTGAGCAGTCGAAGTCAGCCCATAATTTTCCACCAACCCGCGTGCTACGGCGCCTGCGTAATCAGTGATGGCTTCTTCAATGGTGCACGACCAGTCGTGTTTATCAACAGCCAACGCGGCAGTTAATTGTAACAGCCGAAGTCATTCATTTTTCATGTGAAAGGTTCTAGTAC
>JACGDI010002852.1:509835-596349 GCA_014898725.1 Jacaranda copaia
ACCTCAAGGTGATATTGATGTACAATACCATTGACTTTAGTCTTAGTCTTGGAATAGCAAGATTAATTACTTGTGCTTTATAATTGAGCGCATTAGCTACTACATTCGCCTTCCTCGGGATGATACTAAATTGAACAATCATAACCCTCTAAGAACACTATCCAATAGTGTTGCCTCATATTTAAGTCCTTTTAGGTGAAAAGATACCTCAAGCTCTTGTGGTCAGTGTACACTATTAAGTTTGTCCCATAAAAGTATTGTCTCCACTTTCCTAAGGCAAACACAATTGCCGCTACCTCTAAGTCATGAGTTGGGTAGTTCTACTCATAGAGTTTCAACTTTCTTGAGGCATATGCTATTACCTTACCATTTTACATTAGAACACATCCCAAAATTTCTTCAAAAACATCAATATGCACCACAAAATTCTAAGTATCTTCAGGTGGGGCTAATATTGGTGCCAATCTTAACCTTTTCTTAAGCTCTTGAAAACTAAGCTCATATTTACCAATCCATTTAAATGAAGTCTATTTCTAATTTAATCTAGACAATGGGGCTACTATTTTTGAAAAATCCTGCACAAACCTCCTGTAATAGCCTGCTAGACCTAAGAAACTTCCTAATTCTGTCACTATCTTAGGCTTTTTCCGCTCTAGCACTGTTTCAATTTTAAATGGATCAACCATGATTCCATCTCCAAAAATTACATGTCCTAAAAAGGCTTCCCTATCTAGCCAAAGTTCACATTTGCTAAACTTAGCATAAAGTTTATGTTCCCAAAGTGTTTGCAATACCATCCTCAAGTGTTCTTCATGTTCCTTCTCACTCTTTGAATATACCAGAATATTATCGATAAAGATAACTATAAATTGATCTAAATATGGTCTAAACACATGGTGTATTAACTCTATAAATGTTGTAGGGGCATTAGTCAATCCAAACAGCATCCCCACAAACTCAAAATAATCATATCGAGTGTTTAGTGTTATTTTAGGAATATCCTCCTCTCTAATATTTAGCTGGTAGTATCCTTGTCTAAGATCCATTTTAGAATAAACTCGAGATCTTTGTATGTGATCAGAAAGTTCCTCAATTCTAGGCAAAGGATACTTATTCTTAATTGTGATATTGTTCAAGCCTCAATAGTCTATGTACATCATCAAAGTCCCAACTTCTATCTTTACAAAAAGTACTAGCGTTCCCCAAGGGGATGAACTTAGCTAAATGAACCCACTTTCAAGTAATTCTTGTAACTGCACCTTAAGTTCCATAAATTCTGATGGTGCCATCCTATATAGTGCCTTAGATACTAGATTTGTTCTTGTAAGAACCTCAATAGAAAATTCCACTTCAAGATCTGGGGGTGACAAAGTTAACTCTTCAAGAAACATATTAGGAAAATTCACAACTATTAAAACCTCATTGATCTTAACCTTATCCTTTGGTATATTGATTAAGTAAGCTAAGTATCCTATCTCACCTTTTCTTAGCATTTTTCTAGCTTGATTTATTGAAATCAAAGTCATCCTAGTTCATTTTTGTTCCCAATCAAGTCTATTATCAACGTTTCAAGCTCACACAAATTAACTACTTTAGAACAACATTTAAGATGGTGAGGTATTTAAACAACCGGTCCATCCCTAATATTAGATCATAACCTTCTATAGGCAGTAACACTAAGTCTGTTGGGAAATCTTTACAACTTATATATACTACACAAGCCTTATAAAATTTGCTCGTCAACATACTAGAACCTATGGAAGCATTCACTTCTAAGTCATATGATAAATCCTCAACATGTAGTTTATAATATTCATATAATGAATATACATGAAAGGATAAGTTGCGCCAGGGTCAAATAAAGCTTTTCTTGAATGTTAGAAAATTAGAATAGTACCTTATACCATAGCAATTGGATCTAGGACTCCTTCACCTTCTAGAGCATATACTCTAGCTAGAGCTTTTAGTTTAGCATTATTTGAGTTTCTTAGACCACGTTGATTTTCCTCAGATAAACTTTGATTCACCAATTGCTGCCTCTTCCATGGATAGTCGATGAGGTGGTGCTGGTCACTACCATATGCTAAACAATGGCTTGCCTTTCTCCAATACTAAGATTCTTCATGTCGTAAGTATCCATAGTAGTTGCACATAGTGTCCCTTCTTTTAGTATTGACTGATCCAGAGGTTACGATTGGTTTGTGAGTAGGGTTGTTATACTATTACTGTGGTTGTTTCACTCCTTGCCCTTAGGTCCTCCTTCCTTGCCAATTGCTTTTAGCTAGACAAGGCTCCTTTTCAACTTTATTCATGGCCTCCAACTCATCGAGTCCTGATTTTATTTTCAAAGCTTTCTCTACTACAGTCATGCAATTGGGTATATCCGTGGGAAGAAATGCCATTCGTATGTTAAGGCGAAGCCCCTTCAAAAGCTTCCTAACTCATCTTGGTTGACCATCCAACATGTATGGCACATACTTGACTAGTCATGTTAGTCTCGCATTAGGCAACTGTGAGGCTTCCTTTCTGCAGTTAGTTGAACTTATCTTCCTTTTTTTCAAGAACTAACTACAGGATGTACTTGTTGTCAAACTCCTTGAGGAAGATTTCCCAAGTTCTAGCAATTTTTTTTTGTCTCTATCTCCCCTTTATTGAGTTCCACTACTAGTATGTCAAACCCTCAAAAAGAAATACAACAATGTTGACCCTCTGCTCATTATTGTATTATAGTACACTATAGATGTTTTTGATACTCTATATCCAAAGTTCAACTTTTTATTCATCAGGCTCCTCACTAAAATGTTGAGGTAAAAAATTTAAGAATGGATCAAGTATCATATTAGGAGGTTGTGGTCCTCCAGGTTGTTAATGGTTCTAAAGGGATTGTGTGAATTGTTGCATTGCTGCCACCATTTGACTTAATGGATCATCACTTGTTGGTGGTGTTTGAGGTAAGGCTGTTTATGTTCTACCTCTAGAGGATTGGTAGGTATATGTCTTGGGGTTTCTTGTTCATCCCTTAATCAACTTCATGAAATGTTAACTGAGCATCTCTCGACGAACTCCATGATAGGGATCCATTCTAAAATAAAGTGATTGCTATTAGTAGTCTATACTTAGTGAAATATGAAGTGGGGTATGAAATGAGGTAAAGCAAAAGTATTTGTTGAATATCATGTATACTTATATATTTTTTATTTACCAATTAATAAATTGATTTGATTAACTTTCAATTTAGTTATTACTATTGTCATTCTTTTCTAGTAGTAGCTTGCATACTTTTCCTTCAAATAAATCAAATGGTCTAGAAGTTCCCATGACAAAAGAGGAAATAAAAAAAGAAAGTTTTATAATTCTGCTGAAGTTTCATATGTAATCATCTTTCATACAAACCAAAAAACGTAATACTAACTAGAAGTTTGTTGTATTCATAATAACTACTCAATGGACAACCTAATCTATTGAAATAGTGCAAATGGAAATTTAAACTAAGGGTCCTATCAAACTATAATTAATAATTCTCCTATTTTAATCTTTATCATTTCCTTTACTTGGATCTATCTCTTCAATATCCTTATCCAAGTCCACTTCTTCTATATCTTCCTCAGGATCTTTATTTTCCTCACTAGGCTCTTCCTCAGCTAGTTCTTCTTCTAGGTCGTCTTCCTCCATCTTGTTGATAAAATGAGCTAACAAATATTAGGCTTCCTTAAGGCCTCTCAAGGCTATCCTAAAAATATTTTGACCACGATGATGCTACTTCTGAAACTTATTGTTTCAGCGATTTAACTCATGTTAACAAACTTTTAACTATTGTTCTAACTCTTCACATCTATTCTTATAGTGAAGGTGTTCTCTTCTATGGTGGTCCCTATCATCTTCAAGTTGGTGCACAATTAAGTTTGGGTAATCCTTTTGAGCTGCATTGATTTTCTTAGAAATCGATTGCCTGTATCTGAGGTTATACTACTCACTTCCCCTAACCTTACTCATGCAAGGTGAAGCATCTAAATGATGAACTGACTTACGTGGGCTCTAGCTGACCATCTTATTCTACAAAATTGAAAAAAAATAAAGAAAGAAAGAAAGAAAAAGCCAGATCAATAAAGAAATAAAAAGAGAAAAAGAAAAAAAACATCAATTCTTAAAGTTCTAATCCTAAATTCCATAGTCTGAGGATCCTATCCCGACATAGCATAAGTTCAGAACTTAGGCTCTGATACCATTTGTCACACCTTGGGCCCAAGCGGATTGCCTCCGAATCTACAAAGTGCATCTTAAAATTAGGATATGATTAATTTGCTCAAAAGTGATATCCAATTGATGTACATGAGTTCTTTGACCAAAGTTTGTATACTAGTCACTCTTTCAATATTTAGTCCATATGGGATAGGGTACCACAATCACCCCTCCTTCAGAATGTGATGTCCTCGTTGCGGCATGGATCTAAGATCAAACACCAAGCATTGGGACTCTAGTGGTAGCTCCTACAAGATTAAGAGGTGGTTCCTATGCGTATAGCACTTTGTCCAACAGGTTTAAGAGGTGGCTCCCACACATATAGCACTTTGCCCCATAGAACACTTCGTTCTCAATATTTCAAGTGGTGATGACTTAGATACCATTTGTCACACCCTAAGCCTGCGAGCACGTTGGAAGCAAGAATTGTCTCCAAACCCACTAAGTACATCTTGAAATTGGGTTATGATCAACTTGTCCAAAAGAAATATCTAATGAATGCACATGAGTTTTTTGACCAAAGCTTGTATAATACTCTTTCTTTCAGTATTTAGTTCATGTGAGATGAGGCATTACACAGAATGGTTTTATTATTTCATTTTTACAAAGATGAAAATTTTAATTTTCTGGTAAAAAAGGAAAGAAAATTTGTTTTCTACATAAGAATTAACCAAGAATTTTGTTTATAAGATTGGTGATCCCTAATTGTGCTATTAGGTTAAAGTACAAAAAATTTTGGACTATGCTATTGGGTTAATGTAGAAAAATTTCTGGATAGTGCTACCAGGTAAAATAGCAAATTCTAAAATATGCCACTAAGTTAAAGTAGTAAATTTTTGGACCATGCTACCCGATTAAAGAAGTAAAATTTCTGACCGTGCTGCCGGGCTGTCATAGCAAATCTATGCCATGTTACTCGGTTATAATAGTAATTGAAATTCTAAAAGTTCATGAGTATAATTAAGTAAAATATAATGTTTTATATGATTTGTTATGTTTTGAAAGTTCCAAAAAAGAAAAAGAGAGAGTCTTTATATTGTGATAAGTGACGTTTTATTTCGGTAAACAATTGAATGAAAAGTAAAACTACAGTCATTTTCAAATCAAAAGCATTAATTGTTCTTTTATTTTGTTTAAGTTTTTTGTCTAGCATCTAATTTATATTGTATATTAATATTTTTCTATTTTTATTACAATATCTCATTCACTAGTCAATCTATACATCTTAATAATTCTAAAAATTAGATAATATTTTTTCTGTTCTATATTAAATGTGATGCAAAAGGAATTACATTAGTAAATTATTTGATTTATGTATAAATTTTGTAAATAAATTCATTGATAGTAAAACAATATCTTTATTTATTATCCACATTTAAATTATTTTATTATGACAATTCAAATTTCATCAGAATTACTCATTTAGTATCATATTTATATAAAATAAAGGAATAAAATACGTCAAAAATTTTATATTAATAATCTTCTAGTAAGACTAGAGTACCTCCCTGTATTAATCCATCTATAAATTTTAGTACTTCTAAAAGTTAGATAATGTTATTTTTCATACTCAGTACTAAATGCCATCTCAAATACATACATAAGTAAATAATATGATTTATTAATAATCTTCACAAGTAAATTTATTAACGGTGAAACCATGCCTTCATTTATTTTTTGTAATTAAATTACTTTATTTCTATAATTAACACTATAAGAAAAAAAATAGTGACAAAATAGTATGTGATAATGAAAAAATTGTCACTAATTATATATTAAGTAAAAAGATTTGTACTATCACCCTAATAATTTTTATAAACTTAACAATGAAAAGACTAGTACAATTTAACTTATCCTTATTGATAATTTAGTGATAATAAAAATTATTATTAATTTTTATTGTCATTATAAGTGTGTTACTAATTATTAATGGTGAAAACGTAAAATATTAGTTCTTGTCACAACTATTAAGTTACATCATGACAAATAAAAAATTATTGTCATGAAAAAAAAAAATCATTAGTAACAACATAAAAGTGTCGCTTAATATATATACACACACATATGTCATTACTATAAAATAATAAACCATAGTAGTTAACTGCCAATGGTATTATGCTCACAAATTTAAGTATGAGGTTCAAAGTTCAAACCACAACAAATTTTTGGTGAGCATGTATGTATAAATAAATAAATTCTATCGTTGATGATAGTTTTCATAATTATCACTTATCATTTTGTCATTAACGTTATATTTTTATTGTCTAATTCATATATCCAATTTAGATATGAAACACTAATCAATTAGGCCAAAAAGGAAAAAAGGGCTAGATTGGAGTTTACAACTAAACAAAGTTAAAACAAAATATGTACGCAGATATAGGATCTACAATTAAACAAAGATAATAATGAATTATTTGGATAGAAATATATTGTATTGGGACAAATAAAATGTGTAAGACTGAGATTTTATCTATGAAATATCAACATCAGAAAAGTAATAACATGGTAATAGAAAGAAATATTTAATGATTAAGACCTCAGAAAACCTGCCTTTCTATTATGGGAACGTGTTACTCATGCATGTTTAATTTATCACTAATCTCTCTCCTGCTATTTTAGTTGATCTTCACTTTATTCTAGAGAATATACAACTACAAAACTTAAGTATCTACTACAGAAAAAAATGCTATGAATTTAATTTTGTAGCATTGTACTTTTGAAGTGTAATATATTAATTATGTATTATCCATACGAAAACTAATATATATTTATATTAATAAAGTATCTACCCCTTTTTTTCGTGTGTTTATAAGTACTTTCCTAAATTGCCCTCATTTTCACTTTTTATCCCCATAACTATAGATAACTGCCACACCTTCCTCCTCCACTACTACTACTTATTTCAACAATAATTGATTAATGTTATACATAATTTCATTTCTCTGCAAATCTTTTTCTTTTAAATTTTTATACGATATGTTTTCTCTCATTTATATTATTTTATTATTTTTATTATTAATAGTTGCACACATATTGAGTGTGCACTAGCCACTAGTATATATATAAAAGAACGATCATCAACTACAATTTGATCGTAACAAAGTTTAGCTACAAGAGCATTAGTTTCGAACTTGATTAGAACAATTTCACAGCCAAAGCTATTGGTTGTAGTTAATGCCCTAATTTTTATGATGAAATATTCAATCAACACTATTGTCTATATATGAATCGTTGTGGGCTTTCCAACATTCAATATTTGTCATTAATATTATTATATTTGTTATAACTAATATTATATTTTTTTTTATATTTAATCATGTGTTCAATTCAAATATGAAAATACTAATCAATTAGGTAAAATAAATGAGCAAAATTTGGAATATAGAGTCAAAAAAGGTTAAAAGAAATGGGTAGATTTAGGATTTACAAATAAACAAAGTTAATAATGAATGGTTAATTAAAAAAATTAAAAGTAGCCAAAGCTACTTTTATTTTAGAATTTAGTCACCATTCGATATTTTTTGGCCTACACTCCCCACTCAAAATTTTATTTTTCAGTTCACTTCCTACTTGAGTGAAAAAAAATGAACAAAACCTTCACTTATATTGAAAACAACAAGAAACTCTCCACTCACCCACTCAAATGTGTCTTCAGCAAAAGACCAGCCCCTCCATCCCATGTTTTTTCTTCTGTTTCCCTCTATTTTCTAAAAAAGACCCTTGTTCTCTGGTAATTGACATTGTCCTCGATTTCTTCTTATGGTGCTACAACTCACCTTCTTTCTCTTTCCCTTCTTATTTTTGAATTGATTTTATATTGTTCATTGTGTTACTCAAGCTAAAATTGTTTGCATTTTCACCCCCAATTGCAAAGCCTACAAGGTAAGCTCTTTAAATAGGACCAATTTGATCAAAGAAAAGGAACCATAATTTTGACTTATAAATCGTCTTTGCTTTCTTTTCAAAAAGTGCACAAGCTTGTGGTGTTGGTCATTATCAGCTGGAAATTTGATCTATCTTTACATATATGTTAAGAGTTTCTTTTGTTTTCTTCTTTTTTAATCTTAGCTTTCATTATTTTAGATTTGATTTTGATATACTTGATTCACCGACAATCAATTTCTTGTTTTATTAAAAACAAATCTAATATAAGTTTTATCTTAATTGAACATTGTCAATTTATACTTCATTTATTGTTTCAATTATCAATTATATATCTAAATTTAGTAATTATATAATTCATATAAAGTATAGTGTACATTAGTTGTTTGTAACTGAATTTTAGGGATATTATCTTATTTATGGTATCTACGAAGGGTATAAATTACGTTCAAGCATTTTGGGGCATTCATTCATATGAACTCATCATTAATATGATTAGTATTAGTTTTTAATAATATAGTAGCAAAATTCAAACCTTTAGTATTTAAATTGTAAGTTGTAGTACATGGAAACTCTAATTTAGTACTGTGCATAAGTTTTTTGGTACCAAAAATTCAAACTTTTTGAATTTAAATTGTGAGTTGCAATACCAAAACCTCAAATTCAACATTTATGTAGTTATGTATATTTTTCTTGTCTGCAAAAATAATGACCACAACCCATGGACCTGTACACCAAACCACTGAAGGTAATAGCAACTCCGAGCTATATTCTTGGTGTTCTTCAAGGTACTTTAAAAATATTATTGATGACTTGGATGGTAAGATAAGCTTCAAACACACTTAAGCAATAAAGAGAACCTCATTTTCAGCGTACCTTAAGATCACTAAATTGAGTAATAATTTTATTAGAGTTGACGATGGAGTTTATGTATGTCTTTTGGCAAAATAATCTGCAAAAAACACTAATGATTTCTAGGATTATGCAGATAAATGTTCCACACACATGTATTGAGCTCATATTGCTACAAACATTTTAATTGATAAACATGGTTTATTGTGTTGTAGGGCTGAATAATGATGTTTGATGGTTATTATTTGGATGAATTGAGTTTTTATATATGGATAGTGAGGTGAATGTTTTAGTATTTCAGACATTCCTATTAGATAACAATTTATTATTTATGTATTTGGATGATTAGTAGGATAGAGTTTCCAACTTATGATGTAATTTGGAAATTAATTTATATTGATATTGGTAATGATATATATGCTATAGTTTGGTCAAGATGCAATATATTTCAAGATGTATATGATATCCATATTTACATAACTAGTACTAAAATAAAAGGGTACTATGTAGAAAGGAACACAAGTAGAAAAGCAAGTATAAAATCACACCAAATAAGTATAAAATGAGGTGGATTCAGTACAAAACATGAAAAATCAAGTATAGAAAACTAAAAATATGATATTTTGTTCATAATATGTAGTATCATTCTCAATATATAAGAGATTAGTTGTATGTGTCTTAATATGGCCATTGTATTATTATTAAACCACAAATTATTAGTTCTAGGATTGATATAGTCATGAGAGGTTTATTGATTTTCAATGGTGGTGTTGAAAAGATACATTTACAACATTCATCAATGGTTTATATTAGTAAGAATAACAACACAATTGGTTGGATGTGGGTATTTGTATTTCCAACCATGTGAACACATACTATCACAACCATTATTTGAAGAAAAGATGATTTTATTGTATTAGAGGATCTTACGTGTTGTTTCACATATTGAATTAAGGAAAACTCAGCAAAAGGAAAAGCAAGTACAAAATACACAAAATAAGTACAACACGAGGGCAAATTCAATAAAAGACTATGGAGATGAGGTATAAGAATTCCAAAAATGGATACTTTTTCTTGATTTACAGTATTATTCTTAATACACAAGAGATTAAGTTAAATTCATCTAAATATGGTGATTGCATAATTACCATGCCATGATTTATAAGTTGTAAGACCAATATAGTCATGACAGGTTCATTAATTTTTTATGGTAGTGATGAAAGGAAAATTTTACCTTGTTCATCAATTGGTTATACTAGTATAAACACAAGTGGTTGGGTGTGGGCACTTATGTTCCCAACCATTTGAACATGCACTATAATGATCATTACTTGAAGAAAGGATGATTTACTATATTAGACTTGTTGAATTAAAGTAAATTTGGCCAAAGACAAAGCAAGTACAAAAAAACACAAAATAAGTATAATAGAAGCACAAATTCAATACAAAATTGCAGAGATAAAGTAAAAAAAAAATCCCAAAAATTAGTGTTTTTTTGGTCAATTTCCAATATTATTCTTAGTGCATTAGAAATTAAGTTGAACTCATCTTAATCTGAAGATTGCATAATTATTAAATAATGATGTATTATTCCTAGAACTGATTAGTCATGATAGGCCATTAATTCTCAATGGTGGTGTGGAAAGGATATATTTTGCTCATTTATAAATTTACCTCATTTATCAATGGTTTATGCTAGTATGAATGAGAAGACAAATAGTTAGATGTGGGTATTTGTATTCCCAACCATTTGAACATGTACTATCATGATAATTACTTGAAGAAAAGATGATTTTATTATATTAGATGGTCTTTTATGTTGTTTCACCCATCAAATTGAGGTAAACTTTACCAAAGAAAAAGTAAGTATAAAAACACACAAAATAAGTACAACACTAGGGTGAATTCAGTAAAAGACTATGGAGATGAAGTGTAAAAATACCAAAAATAGGTACTTTTTTTCTCAATTTGTAGTGCCATTCTTAATACATGGGAGATTAAGTTGAATTTGTTTGAATCAAGTGATTGCATGATTACCATACCATGTTTTTTTAGTTGTAGGACTAACATAGTCATGATAGGTTTATTGATTTTCAATGGTACTATTGAAAGGAAAAATTACTTTATTCATCTATAGTTTATACAAGTATGAATGAGAACACAAGCAGTTGGATATGAGTAGTTATATTCCCAACCATTTGAACACGCACTATTATGATCATTACTTAAAGAAGATGATTTTATTGCATTAGAGGATCTTATGTATTGTTTCACCTATAGAATTGAGGTAAACTAGGCTAAAGAAAAAACAAGTACAAAAACATGCAAAATAAGTATAGTAGAAGGGCGAATTTAATACAAAATTACAGAGATAAAGTAAAAAATCCCAAAAATCAGTATTTTTTTGTCAATTTTTGATGTCATTCTTAATACGTTAGAGATTAAGTTGAATTTTTCTTAATTTGATGATTGCATAATTATTAAATAACTATGTATCATTCCTAGAACTGATATAGTCATGATTGGCCATTAGTTCTCGATGGTGGTGTTGAAAGGATATATTCACCTCATTTATCAATGGTACATATTAGTATGAATGAGAAGACAAGTGGTTGGATATAGGTATTTGTGTTCCCAACCATTTAAACATGTACTATCACAACAATTACTTGAAGAAAAGATGATTTTATTATATTAGAGCATCTTATTTGTTGTTCCAACCATCAAATTGAGGTAAACTTGACCAAAGAAAAACTAAGTACAAAACACGCAGAATAAGTACAACACAAGGGCGAATTTAGTATACTATTGTAAAAATCAAGTATAAAAATTTTTAAAAAATGGTATTTTCAAATTAGGGCACTAAGAATTATACTGTAAATCTAGAAGAAAATACTATTTTTTTAGTTATTTTGTACTTGATTTTTTTTGTACTTAATTCATCTCATTCTATATTTATTTGGTGTGTTTTTTTTATTTATATTTTTGTTAGCCATATTTACCTCAATTCAATAGGTGAAACAACACATAAGACCGTCTAATGTACTAAAACTATGTTTTCTTCAAGTAATGGTCGTGATAGTATCTGTTCAAATTGTTGGGAACACAAATACCCACATCTAACTACTTGTGTTCTTATTATGCTAGTATAAACTATTAATAAATGAGGCAAATATTTCCTTTTGACACCCCCACTAAACACCAATGAACCTCTTATGACTATATTAGCTCTAGGATTTATAAATCATAATTCAATATTTATGCAATTGTAAGAATAGGACAAGTTCAACTTGTTCTCTTATGTATTGAGAATGATACTATAAATTGAGAAAAAAAATACCCTTTTTTTAGTTCTTTGTACTTGATTTTTCAAATTTTGTACTTAGTTCACCTTATTTTGTACTTACTTGGCGTGTTTTTGTACTTGCTTTTTCTTTGGCCGAATTTACATCAATTCAATGGATTAAACAACACATAAGACCCTCTAATACACTAAAATGTTGTTTTCTTCAAGTGATAATCATGATAGTACATGTACAAATGGTTGGAAACACAAATAGCCACATCTAACTACTCGTGTTCTCATTTATATTAGTATAAACAATTGATGAATGAAGTAAATGTATCTTTTCAGCACCATCATCAAAAATCAATGAACCTATCATGACTATATTAATCTTATATATTGTTTCACTCATTAAATTGAGGTAAATTCAATTAAAGGAAAAGAAGATCACAAAACCACTCAAAAGAAGTACTTGATTGTGGAAATCTAGTATAACATATGTATTGTTAAGTAGTAAACTTGAAAAAAAATGATATTATTTTCATTGTATACAATATTATTCTCTACACATTACAGGAAAAAAAAAAACACTCTAAAGACGTACTAGATTACGAAAATCTAGTATAATATATTCAAATTCAAGTTCTAAGCACTAGAAAAAATTTGTCATCTTTTTATAATGAAGTATTGAATTTGATAAATAAGGTATTACTTTCCTAAAATATGATATAGTTTTAATTACATTTGAAATTATGTTGAATTTAATTATTTAAATCATTGTTTGGCTATCATGAATTGATTTTTTAATTCTAGGACAAATATATTCATGAGACCTTATCTGTGCTACAACATTGATATGAAAATGATACACTTACCACCTATCATGATATTGTATACTAGTTTGGAAGGATAACATAAATGGTACTATGTCACAATATTAAAACACTCTATTGTGGTACTATGCTCTTAAGATGAAATCATTTTTTCCACTAATCAAGTATAATGTTAAATAAATTAAGTATTTATTTTTTTGCAACAAGATACTCTCTTCTAATTTGCTATATTAGTTTCATGCATTTTAAACATCATCCAATTTAAGTATTTGTGACATTGTTATATTGGTACAGTTATGAAACTCTATTTTTTCCTATAATATTGAAGTCAAATGAAATGTTTTATCATCAATATTGGTGCTTTACACTAATAATTGTGTTTCTAACCATTTGAATGCATGCTTATCCCAACCATTAACTGACGAATACATGATTCAATTATTTTTGTATTGTCTTATATACTGTCTCACAAACAAATTGAGTCAAATTAGGCCATATAACTAATAAGTATAGAATCACTTCAATGCAGTACTAGATGCTAAAGATAAGTTATTTATCTTCTAAAGTTGAGTATTTACATACAAAAATGAAGTATTGCTATGCTAAAATGAGCTATTACATTGTCATTATGCAGTATTAGTTCTATACATTTTAAATATCATTCAATTTAAATATTTTAAACCTTATTATGTTAGTATAACCACGAAATTGTATTTTTTTTCTTATAATGTTGACTTCCAAATAAAATATTTTACCACATACAGTGGTGTTTTACACGACTAATTGTGTTTCCGACCATTTAAACATCTGAATATCCCATTTTATTATTTTTGGGTGGTCTTATATGTTGTTTCATCAATAAATTAAGACAAATTAGGGCATGTGACTGATAAGTACATAATCATTCTTATGCAATACTTGATGCTAAAGATAAGGTACTAAAACTTTAAAGTCTAGTATGAACCTACAAAAGTAAAATATTATTTTATTGAAATAAGGTATTATCTTTCTAAATAAATGAAAAATGAATATAGACAACTTCGAATACAAATATGTTCAGTAGCTAAAAACAATTGTTCATCATCCCTTCTACACTAAAAGAATAGTACAACATATTCATAAATATAATTTATGCAATACAATACAAATTGATAAGATATAGAATTCCCCATTGTAAACACAACTTTCTAATAGTGAGTTTGAGTATCTTGGTCACTTGAAAATATTTCTTTTAAGCTAAATTGAAGAAAATTCACCTTATTTTTTCTTCTATTAGTCGAGAAGATTTTATTACTTGTCAAATACAAAAACTCATACTCAAAATGAAATGAAGAGAAAAGAGATTATCCGGGTTTCTTCCTATTGAAACTCAAGCTCACAATAAGATTTTGTCGTGTTTCTTCCTGTAGAAAAAAGAAAAGAAAAGAAATTGCTTTAATGTTTTCATGAGAAAAAGTTGCAAGAGAGAGTTGCGAAAAAGAATGGTGGAGAGAGAAAGAACAAAGAGAAAGAATTCTAAACTAAACCGAGAGAGAGAGAGAGAGGAGAGGAGAGGAAAGAAGAGAAAATAAGAAAAATGAGGGCATTTTGGACAATCTAAGTGATTGGGGAGTGAACTAAAAAAAAATAAAGTTAAAATGGAGAGTTAAAACCAAAAAATTAATACGTGGGGACTAATTCACAAAATGAAAATGAGTTTGGGTACTTTGAAATAAGATGCCCAATAATGAATACTACAAAAAAACAAAGTGTTTTTGACAGAAATTATCAATGAATTTTTTTGGGTCAGAAAAAACTTCATCGCTAATGTGTTTTCGTTAAGTTTCCATCCATTGCTTTTTCGTTGGGGAATTTTTGATAGATTTCCAACAGGTTTCAGATGGAATTTGTATTGTTTACAATAGTTCATTTTTCATTGCATTTCCAACTACCTTTTTCACTAGAAATTTTTTGATGGATTTTTGAACAATCTCTGATGGATTGTTATTTTTTATTTAACATGTTTTTTCTTTCCCAGCAGAATTATCTCGATCATCTATCAAAAATTATCCCTATATTATTAAATTAATGTCAATTATTTTTATTGATTATTTTTACACCAGTAATCTATTGAAACATTCTATATACCATAAAACTAAAAATATATGAATTAATAAAAATTATTATATATTTGAAAAAAAATTAATTTTATAAGTATAAAGTTTTTTTACAATCAAATTTTTATTACAAAGAAAATATACAAAAAATACCATCCTATATACTGGCCAATGTGCAGAGAGCAGGGTGAATATTTGATTGGCCTACTGGTGCTAGAAAAGATTGGTACATGCCATCTATTAATGAAAAACATGTATTTCAAATTAATTAACTACATGTATGAAATGCATAAGTACATTAAAAAACTAAAACGAATAAAATAAACAAGTTCAACCAAATATGACATACTACTAGCATAATTTAATTTTCATCAAAATATTCAGAGTCATTAGTCTTAGCATCATCATCAAATTCATCTTCATCATCATTGCTAGACTCTACATGTTCTTCCTCCTCATCATTAATAATACCATCCACTTGTTGTGCATTTGATCTATCAACATCTTCTAAAGGATGATTACGATCTATTAAATCCTCTAATATCAAATCATCTGAATTTGCTCTGCCAACTTGCATTGGAGTATCATTTTGATAAACAACTTCTAAGGAATCTTCAATTTCAACTTGACCTCTAGCCTTTGTTTTTAATAGCCAACCAATTGTTCTTATCCCTAATTCTTCTGGGATATTGAACATAATAAACTTGATGCAGTTGTTGGGCAATCATAAATGGGTCATACTTTTTATACCTATCCATTTTCATAACTTCAACAATATGATATTCTCAATGCATTATACAAGTTCACTCACAAGAGTTGGATTGAACCACTCCCAATGGTACAGAACCATCTTTTTTATAGGTTTTTCTAGGTATTCTAATTCAACCACCTCCTTCAATATCCCATAATAGTCATCCTCACCGCCAACCTTATCGTCTCCTTTCACCCATACATCACTATTCATTGTCTTTTTTTTCCACGACTCTATACAACTGTGTGGAATTTTAATCTATTTACAAAGTATTTATGCTACATCCTAATTTGTCTATTAGTCCCCAAGCTAAGTCATGCAAGATTGGATTTGTTATTCCATTGGTTGGGTCATGAATATATCATTCATCACATAAAGTGTTAGTTTTTGTAGAAGTTTTGACAAATCTATATCATTGCCTAGGTCATGCATAATGAAGTAAATATAAATGTTCTCACATAGAACTTAAACTAATTGCCAAATTCATTTTCAATCCTCGCATTGGAATCTGCATGACCAACCTCAGAGTAGTCCACAAACTAACTAGATCATCATTTTTTAGAACTAACTAGAACAAAAAAAATAAACAGTAGCTACTTTGTGGGAATTGAAATTAATCCTAGTTAATTAAATACCTTACTCAAGGTATTCCTTAACCTCTTCATAGTTAAGTAACACATGTAGTGTTGCAACTCTAAGCTCAACATTGCTTAAGTATCTAGTTGTCTAGGCACTAGAGGCACAACCGACTTGATTGAATATAAACAAAGTATGTGGAGAATCATCATTTTCTTATCATTCTTCTGACCCACTCTTACCCTCAAAGAATGAATATGGGACTAGAAATAGTATGAGTAAAAATTGGATGTCTCTTTGCAAACAAATGCCTCATAGATAGAGCTCTCCATTTATGTCTTTTGCTTTACAATTTTTTTAAGTCTTCAAAGCTCCCTAAGCATAATATAAATAACACTTTATAGTTATATGGTCACAAGTATTTAACAATTTCAATAATTTAGCATCTAAAAAAATAATATTTTACCTCTCAAATGGATACACCTATTGATATTGCACCAGTCCTCCATTTCTTGTCTTTTCTATTACATGGGTTGGTAGATGCTCCTTGTAATCAAAAAAATGCCGAAGGAAAAATTAGTTCTAACTTGCACAGAATATAGAAGTAGCTTTCTCCATTCTATCCAAGTCATTGTGCCTCAAAGTTGTATAGCACAAGTCCCTAAAAAATTGACTAAGCTCGGTCAAAGACTTCCATATGTGGTCCGAAAATTCTCTGAATGCAATTGGTAATAATTGCTCCATGAAGATGTGACAATCATGGCTCTTCAATCCATAGATTTTATGCTCATACATGTTGATATGCCTAGCTAGATTAGAAGAATATCCATTAGGCATTAATATTACCTGACCTATTCATATACAATTTTTCTTTGCTCGGGTGTTAAGATACACTTAGCTTCAAGCTTACCTCATTGCCCATTTCCTTTTAGAATTAACTTATGCTCATGCTTCCTAAAATAAACATTTAAGTCCAAGCAACCCTTAACATTGTCTTTTTTCCCTTGATGTCCATGATGGTATTAAAGATATTATAAAATTTATTCTTCTCTATGTGTATGACATCTAGATTATGTCTCAATAGGTTAGTCTTCCAATAAGACAGTTCGCAAAATATACTCTTCTTGGTTCAATTAGATGGCACAACATACTCTGAATTCTAAGAGCAGTACCACATTCAACAACCTTGGGTAAATCGCATGTCAAATCCTATAGTTGCTCCTAATTCAACAAGGGAGGAGGAGGAACTTTCTCAACCCAATTCTTTAAGAAACTTGTAGTTTTTTTCCTGAATTGGAGATCATCATCTAAGAACTGTTGATGACAATCAAACCAACAGTTCTTTTGAACATTTTTTAAAGTGAGTGTTTTTGAGTGTTCCATATAGTGTAGGCAAGCTAATATGCCTAATGTCATCCACCCAAACAACATACCATAAGTTGGGCAATGATTTATTATCCATAATAAAGCAACTCTCATGATAAAATTTTGCTTTGCACTGGCATCATAAGTGAGAACACTTAATGTCTGAAGCTCTTTCAATTCATCAATTGAAGGATGCAAGTAAATATCTATCATAGCATTTTGATTTCTTGGCTCGAGAATAATGCATGTCAAAAACATATAGGACAACGTCATACACATTCTAGGAGATAAATTATATAGTGTTACCATGATTGGCTAACAAGAATATGGTGATGCAAATTGAGTGAAAAATGTAAATCCATTAGCATACAAACCAAGCCTCACATTTATAGGGTCACTTGGAAAGTCAAGAAGTATTAGATTGAACTATTTTCAAGCATTCTCATATGATGGATGACACATGACACCATTTGCTCAATGGTTCTCATGATGCTATGTCATGTGAGTGAGATGTTGAACTCATCGATGCATATTATCTCTATAACCTAGGAATCAAAGGTAAATAGTGCATTCTTTCCACTAGCACGCCTTAGAGCATTCCATTACCCCTCGTCTCATCCCAAGATATATACCCAAGTGCTCCAAAACTTACATTGATTATCATTTGCATCTTCTTTGTAATACAACATGCATCCATTCAAACAATAATCAATTTTTATGGTCGCCAAGCCCAGACTACTAAGTAGCTTCCTTGCCTCACAGTAATTAGTAGGTACACCATTTCCTCGTGGTGTGGCCTCAAACATTAGTTGTTATACATCATCTATGGCATTATGAAATAGATTGTAGTCACTCTTAATATCAAGCATTTTCACAGCAATGAATAGAGGAGAGTGCATTTCACATCTATCTTTCAATGGCTGATTGTACTCTAATAGCATGTTATAAAACCTTTGAGCATCTTCATTGGGTTCTTCGCCATTGTTAGATTGAAATGGTGCACTTGAAAGACGGTGTACGCCAAAGATTAAATTATAAAACAATTAAAAACTAAAATAAAACTTGATTATACCTCCCCAAGGATCTAACTCATGCTACTAAGATGGACCTACATAGCAAAATCCAACCAAAGAGATGAAGACTTGCTTGAACTCTTCAATGCAGTCTCCTCCTGGCGCAACAGCTTGTAGGCAACGTTTGCCCAACCAAATCACATTGGAATATGCTGAAATTTGGAAAAAAGCTCCTCCATACATTGGAGAGGTTCCAGTAAAAAATTCAGCAACAAATAAGATCTGCGATGCCTTGAAAAATCACACCAAACTTTCTGCCCTGCTGTGAATTCTTCCAAGAGCAAAGCAATACAAATGTCTTGCCTCTAATGAAATAATCCACACACCAATTACAAGCACTAATCAACCTCAAAACCAGGGTAGAAAAATTGAGGAAGAAGGTTCAGTGATGGCCAATTTGGGAGGATGAGGTGAAGAAGGTGTGAAATCTCAACACATGAGAAGATCACACAAAATTGAAGGGAAAATGTGTATCTAACAATTAGATATGAAAAGCATGTGATTAGCTAGCAATGGCCGGCCACCTATATCTATATATAGATGGAGGGAAGGTGTGATACTAGTTGTAATCATACCTCTCTTGAGGTGCCACCTAAGCAAGCAAGTTGCTTGCGAAATGTGAATTTCACTTTTATTTGAATTTCATTTGAAATCTTTATTTCATCTTATAAGATGTCTTCCAAATAAATTCCAAATGCATACCAAATGAAGTCTTTCATTTCAATTTCCCTCTAAAATTAATTCTTCATTTTAATTAAATTAAACTCTTTAATTTAAATAATCAGACTTTGACTTAACATTTAAGTCAACTAACTTAACTCTTTAAGCTAACAAGTGTTAACTTAACTCCTTAAGTTAATTTAACTAATTAATTTTCATATGGCACCAATTAACCAAAAAACCCGCAAAGTGGTCAAGGAAGTCAAAGCATGAGGACCTAGGCAGAAAGTTATCCTGAATCATCAGGTTAAAGGACTAATTATATGCACTATTGTAAGTTGGAGAACTTGCCACTATAGCTATCTAATGGATTCTCTGGGAGGGCCTCAAGTGAACTTGTTCTCTAACAAGCACCTACTAATATGCACCCATACCTAACATGGATTGTTCATGAAAAGTTGCAATATCCAACTCCTTGGATTTATGCATCATTAGATGCCCTATCTCACAAGATTCTACAACTTGGGATATTTTAAGATCACGATCATATAAGACTTATTTCATGATTACCACTGAGTGCGTGACCAAGTCCTATAATCTTGTCTGATCTAAGGGCTTCAACCAAATGCTAGTAAAGTAAATTAAGCATAAAATAAAGATGAATATTTAATATGAATATCATTCAATCAAGATTATATCACAAGTGAAATAGTTTATATGCCAATCTCATTGGCTGCAGAGCACTATTCCAACAATCTCCGGCTTACCCTAAAGCTAATGCCCTATAGTTTTAAGATCCATCTTCTCAAGATGTCCTTCAAAGAGCTTTTGTGTTAGGGGTTTTGTCGGTAGTTCTATTATATTCTTTTTTGAGATAACTCTCTCCACTTAGATGTCGTCTCTATCAATGATCTCCTAGATAAAATGATATCGTCTCAAAATGTGCTTAGATCGTTGATGAGATCTTGGCTCTTTAGCTTGCACTACCGCCCTATTGTTGTCACTAAAGATAACTACTGGCTCAGCAATGCTAAGCACTACATCGAACTCTTGGATGAAGTTTTTCATCCAAACACATTTCTTTGCAGCTTCCAAAGTCTGAATATTTTTTACCTCTATGGTAGAATCGGTTGTGGTGTCTTGTTTGGAACTCCTCAATGCATCATGCAACCATTGGGCAAACCATAAATTCAGAAGTGGATTTTAGGTTATCTACATTGGATTGGATACCAAAAATAAATCCTTAGTTCTTCTTAAGTACTTAAGAATTTCTTTAATAGCTTTTTAGTGATAATCACTAAGGTTTGATTAAAAATAGCTCATAACACTTAGAGAGTGTGCCACATCTGACCTTGTACATTAAATAGCATACATTGTGCTCTCAATTGTGGATGCATAAGGTATGTGGAACATCTTACGTCTCTCTTTCTCTGTTTTAAGAACCGTAGACTTGGAAAGACGAAGACCATATCTCATTAGGATGAATCCCTTCTTGGATTATTCCATACTAAACTTCTTTAGTATCTTGTCAATATACATTGTTTGGGAAAGCCCCAGTATCTTCCTTAATCTATCTCTATAGATACGTATTCCTAATAGTATGATGCTTCTCCCAAATCTTTCATAAAGAATTGAGTAGACAACCATACTTTAGTACACTCTAACATTTCTCTCTCATTCCCAATGAAAATAATCTCATCTACATAAAGCAAATAAACTGTACATTACTCCCACTAGCCTTTTTGTACACATCAGTTTCATACACATTTTGAATAAAGCCAAATGATTTGACTATCTTGTCAAAATGTATGTTCCAACTTCAAGATGCCTGTTTGAGTCCATTAATAGATCTCTCAAGATTGCAAACCTTTTACTCATTCCTTTTGGATGTAAAACCTTGTGCTTGCTCTATATAGATTTCTTCTTCAATATTTCCATTAAAGAAAGTGGTTTTCACATTCATTTTCCATATCTCATAATCATAATATACAGCTAGGGCAAGTAAAACTCGAATAGACTTGGGCATAGCAACTAGTGAAAAATTGTCCTCAAAATCAATACTGGGCCTTTGAGTATAACCTTTGCCACTAGTCGTGCCTTAAAGGTCATTACCTCTCATTTGACTCCTAGCTATCATTTACAGATTCACTTGCAACCAACGGGTTCTATACTCTCGATGAATCTACCAAAATCTATATTTTGTTGGAGTACATAGAGTCTATTTTGAATTTCATAGCATTAAGCCAATTTCTCGAATCTATGTCCAACATAGCTTCCTCATAAGTCTTCAAATCACTATCCATTAGCACATTTCATGAAGGAATCCAAAATGTTTAGGTTACTTCTTGATTCAGTTCGACCTTCTTAGAGGCTGTATGTAAGGCTCTTGATGATTACTTATTTTCACCACTTGTAGGATTTGATCATTATCTTGAACTTCATCAAGTTCAACAACAATGCTATTTCTATCTAATAGAAATTATTTTTCAAAAAAATAGGCATTTCTCGAAACAAAATTTTCAAAAAATTGGGCATTCCTTGAAATAAACACCTTTGTTCTAAGAGATCATAATAGTAATAACCTAAAAACTCTCTTAGGTATTCCACAAACTTGCACAAGATGGATCTACTATCCTACTTGTCCTCCACCAACTACTTTACGTGAGTAGAAGACCTCCAAACTCTTAGAAGAGTGTAAAATAGTGCTTTGCCAAACCACATCACATGCAATGTCTTTGGTACTGACTTTGAAAGTACTACATTTAGTAGCTTTGCCATTGTCTCTAAGATGTATCCTCAAAAGGTTATAGGCACATTGAAAAAACACATCATGGAATGTTCCATGTCCAACAGGGTACAATCTCTCTTCTTAGCTACTTCATTGTGTTTTGGTATGCTGGGTGAAGTCCATTGAAAGAGAATTCCATTCTTCTTTAGATAATCCAAGAATTTGATACTAAAGTTTTTGGCCTCTCAATTCGATCAAAGAATTTTAATACTAAGTCCCTTTTACTTTTTTACTTCATTCCTATACTCTTGGAACTTTTCAAAAGCTTTGAACTTGTACTTCATAAGATAGACATGTCCAAATCAAGTATAATCATCGGTGAAGGTGATGAAGTAAGAATACCCTCCTCTCACATTAACTCTTAATAAGCCACAAACATCCGTATGCATCAAATCCAAGGGACTTGTGGTTCGCTTTGGTCGTCCCAAAAAAAGAGCTTTGGTCATTTTCCCTTTAAACAAAACTCACAAGTAGGAAGGTGCTCAATGCCACTAACATTTAGTGCTTCGAGACCTTCTAAGTTGTTCATCCTATTTTTAGAAATGTCTCCAAGTCTTGCAGGGCACAAGTGGTGTCTTCTTGGTTTTCTAATTTTCTTTTACTTGATTGAATGTGCATCAATGAAGGTTGAGAATCAAGTATGTACAATCTATTGTTTAATGTACGTTGTGCAATTAAAGAACCATTCTTTACTGCTTTCAACATCCCATTAAATATAGTAAAAACATGTCCTTCGTTATCCAAAACATGAATAGAAATAATATTCTTTACAAGATTGAGTACATAATAATAAGGATCAAGTACAATTCAAGTATTCCCCAAGTCTAACTTGATTACACCTTCAACCATGGTCAGAACCTTTGCTCTATTTCCAAGATAGAGGATCATATCCCCTTCATTGAGACTCCTTCTTCTTTTCATCCCCTATAATGAATTACAAATATGAGAACCACATGCGGTATCAAATACCAATGAGGAAGAATTTGTTGCCAAGTGTACTTCAATAAAGTATATATCCTTCTTAAGAGTGCTAAGATAAGCCTTGCAATTCCTTTTCCAATATCCCTTTTCGCCACAATGGAAACAACAAGCATTAGTTTTAGCCTATTTCTTCTTCTTGATTCCCACTAAACTTTTCAAAGGCTTTTTCCTCTCTTCTTCATTTTACCTCTTTTTCTAGGACCCCCATGGCCCTTAGACTTGGAAGAAGATGTAATCATAAGAGGTTTGTCTTTTTTTATTGTCATCTTGGGGATCACCAACATATTCATCAATTCATTAATCGTTTGTTTGGACATGTTGAAATTCATAACAGATTGGTCGAATGAACTAGGCAATGATTGAAAGATCAAATCCACATAGAGCTCATTGTCTATAATTACGTCTTATTGACCTAGCTTCTAAATGAACACAATCATCTTTAGCTTCTGATCATAAACACTTGTGCTCTCATTCATTTTTTATCTAAAGAGATCCCTAAACAAAGCGAACCTTTCATGTCTAGTTTGAACACCATACAACTCTTGTAGGCGTAGGTAGATCTCATGAGCATGCTTCATTTGCTCGTGAATCTTTTGTAGCTCATTAATCATAGAAGCTATCATGAGATACCTTGTTTATAGATTTTCATTCACAAACTTCATGAACAATTGATGGTCTCATTAGTGGCATCATCACCAATGGTTTCCAATGGACTTTGATCAAGTACATAAGTCCTCTTTTTGGAATCTAGACTAATCTTGAGGTTTTGGTCCCATTAGCTTATTAGTTTCCAAAATAGAATTGAGTGGATTACTAGCCATTCTGATTTTGAGATTTCAAAAATCTATAAAAAGGCAAAAAAATTGAGTATAAGCATGTGATTGAATATTGATATTAAAAAAATATGTTCATAGTTTTTCAAGCATGTTTTCCTCTCACTATTTTATCAAATCATTTACCCTCTAAAAGAATTCAGAAAATCTCATTTCCTAGTGAGAATTAAGGCCTTAAGGACTTGTAAGTAGACCTATACCTCATGTGCCATCCATAAACAATCAAATGATAAGTAAAGTTTGCTAATTGCATCTTTATGCAATCCTTGATACATTTTGCCTCACTTTTCATGTAAACTCACATCTTGTGTGCCATCTATATTACTAATGTTAAGTCGGACTTACCAATCAAACTTTGATTCAAGACTGCTCCATGTCATCCCACACCTCGTGGCTAATGCATGGGAAGTATCAAATCAATGGTGCATTATATGCTAAGTATGTGATCACAGGTTTCTACCTTAAGTGTTACCCTTGCCTCAAGTACCATCACACAAAGGATAGTAGCATCGTCATGTCTCATACTATTGGTAGAAGGCATGGACTAATTAAAATTCCTTTTAATTTGTATCTAATTTGACTTAATATTTGAAAGCACTTAGGCTTTCTAAGCAGTTAAGTTTTCTATATCCTAATCATATATCTCATACATCAATAGGATATGACAAACATAAATAAGTAAATACACCTAGCATGCTCCTAGGGTGGGATGGCCATGAGCCTTAACTGAGTGGCGCACTCAAAACCATTGGTGCACCATTTAGTTAATTGTAAGTGGGCTGATTAAATCTACCTATTACAAAAATGTATTTTCATACATTCATAGGTCTTCATGCCTCTAATGGTCTTGTTGTCTCCTTGCAATATTTACATGAGATAAGAAATCCTCACTCTTAGGGATTCTAATCTCCTAGCATTTACAAGATAGAAATTAAGAGGCATGTGAGCCTCAATCTAATACAACCCTTTTTAACAAGTTGAAATAAATAAAATTAATATTAAAGGCTCATGATCATCCCCATTTATTCATCATCAATTCAATAATTAAATCAACAATAAATAAAACAAGAATTGACATTCAATCCCAACAATTAAATGCTTATCTCATAAATAATTAATCGGGCAAGAAAAAATAAGCATAATTTTATGCACCTCATTTTTGCATTAATTGAAGACTAACTTGAACAAGATTTTAAAAGTAATCAAAAATGTCAAAAATAATTTTGAGAACTTGCACAACACTTGTGCACCTATTGTGCATGATTTAGAACACTTCTTGTCACAAAAAGAACACAAAAATTCCTCAAAACGCACCTAACACACAAACTATATGTTGTTGCGTGGGCGGCAGGTATGCCCCAGGCACGCTCACTGCCCTACTAGTGCCTAGCCATGGCACAGAAACACCCTATTTTGGTAGTTTAGACTGAGTCAAGTTGTTTTTGGCTCAACTTTTGTGCACCGGAAAATTTAAGACACCTCTTAAACATAGAATTTCAAGCGCTCAAACATATTTCTAAAATCAAGCTTAAGTAAGAATCACATTCTTCAAAAATCTCCAATTAGATCCAATTCAGTTAGATCCAAAATTGACCAAAACACCTTAAGGCCAAATTAGACATGCTATATCAATATGTAACATCTTCCAATTCTAAATAAAAAATTTAACATTAGCAATACATGAATCAGAACATACTAACATATGAATTATCGCTTAACACATATTAGCATAATTTTAATTCATAAACAAAAGAGCCACAAGCAGCCTTCCAAACACTCCAATTCATAAATTGGATCAAGTATTTGGAGATTTTGATCAATCCACCAAAATAAATAATCAATCAAAATCCAAATCAAAGCATGAATTTAAGTTTCAATGCCACTTGAAAGAAGGTGTAAGCCAAGGATCCAATTATAAGATAATTAAAAACTAAAATCAAACTTGATTACACCTCCCCAAGATCTAATTCATGCTACTAAGATATATTTAGGTCATAAAATTACCTACATAGCAAAATCCAACCAAAGAGAAGAAAACTTGATTGAGCTCTTCAATGCAGTCTCTTTCTGGTGCAGTAGCTTGTAGGCAACATTTGCCCAACCAAATAACCTTGGAATATACTAAAATTTGGAGCAAGCTCCTCCTCACCTTGGAGAGTTTCCAGTAAAACATTCAGCAACAAATCAGATCTGCAAGGCCTTAAAAAGATGCACCAAACTTTCTGCCATGTGGCAGATTCTCCCAAGAGCAAAGCAATCCAAATGTCTTGACTCTAATGAAATAATCCACACACCAATTACAAGCACTAATCAACCTCAATACCAGCTGAAATAGTTGATGAAGAAGGTATGGTGATGGCCGATTTAGGAGGGAAAGGTAAAAAAGATGTGAAATCTTAACACATGAGAAGATCACATAAAATTGGAGGAAAAATGTGTATCTAACAATTAGATATCAAAAACATGTAATTAGCTAGCAATGGCCGGCCACCTATATCTATATATAGATGGAGGGGAGGTATGATCCCAGTTGGCATCACACTTCCCTTGAGGTTTCATCTAAGCAAGCAAGTTGCATGTGAAATGTGAATTTCACTTGTATTTGAATTTCATTTGGGATCTTCATTTCATCTCATGAAATGTCATCCAAATAAATTCCCAATGCATACCAAATGAACTCCTTCATTTGAATTTCTTCCAAAGTTAATTCTTAATTTTAATTAAATTAAACTTTTTAATTCAATTAATTGAACTTTGACTTAACATTAAGTCAACTAACTTAACTCTTTAAGCTAACAAGTGTGAACTTAACTCCTTAAGTTAATTTGACTAATTAATTGTCAAATGGCACCAATTAAATTAACTCTTTAATTTAATTAGATAATTTAAATTATTAAATTATTTTGATTAATTTAACAATTAAATCAATAAAGCCAAAATGACCAAAAATTAGCCAATCGTTTTCACCTCCAAAATCAGCCACTAAAGGAACTTTTCTGACACGTAGAAAATTCCTTCACCAAGTAGAACTTGTAATTTAGATGTCATGTGTGATCCATTGGGTTCTCCCATTCATTGCACTTGGGCTTGCAGCTCATGTGATATTTTGAATATAAAATATTCATATTAGTTTAAATTTCTTTAAACTAAAAATTCAATTTAATTAATTTTCATTAATTAAAGAGTACCCAATCTCCATAGTGAAAGTCTAGCCACAATCCCGTGAGCCCAACTAATTGGTTAAAATGAATATGCTCTTGGCGAACCATTCTAACTCTACATGTACCACATAAATTCGGTCCTTCCAACTCCTATCTCCCAAAAGAGGCTTAGGGCAAGATATTTGTTAGTTCCCTAATAGTTTCAATAACTATATTTCTATTCCCAATGTTTTATTTTCCTTTATGATCTCATCTTTGGAAAACTTCTTTTCTAAATTGTCATACTACCTTGCACAAAAATTTCTTGCAATCAATCATTATAGAATACATAGAACAAGCACTCGCCCTTCACAACAACAAGTAGAGAGATCCCATCTTGGATCTCACAAACCTCTATATCTAAGTAGCTCATGCCCAAACTCAACTAGAAAGGCTTGCAAAGTGGTCAAGAAAGAGTTAAAGCATAAGGACCTAAACGCAAGGTTACCATGGATCTTCAAAACAAAGGACTAATTATATGCCACTATAGCAGTCTAGTGGATTCTCCAAATGGGCCTCAAGTGAACTTTTTCTCTGAAAAGCACCCACTAACATACACCCATGTCTAACATGGATTGCTTATGAAACAAGGTAATATCTAACTCCTTGGATTTATGCATTGTCAGTGCAAGTCTATCTGAATCCTAGATTTCCTTTCTCATAAGATTCTATGACTTAGGATATTTTAAGATCACGAGTGTCTAAGACTTGTTTCATGATCACCACCCAATGCATGATCAAGTCCCGTAGTCTTTTATGACCTAAGGGTTTCAATCAAATGCTAGTGAAGTAAATTAAGCATAAGATGAAGATGGCCATTTAATATGAATATCATTTAATCAAGATTGTATCAAAAGTGAAATAATTTACATGCCAATCTCATTGACAGTGAGATACTATTCCAACAGCAACATCACACCCCCAATTAATCCTGACTATATCTATGCAACTCATCACTAGGATATATACTGATCTTGTTGAGCACTAGTTGATGAGTCATAATCCAATGTACAATCATATGTTTGCATGTAAGGATCTAACTCCCCATGGTCAGTTTAGTAATTTTAATTTTCCCAAAACCCTATCATGTACAAGTGCATCTTAACTTGATTGAGTTTTAACAATAAATATTTCATTTCGCATCATTTGCAAGGGCACCTAATGTTCCCATCTATCACAATTTGGGGCAAACTATGTGCATGATTAGTAAATTACTCAACCCCATCCATAAACTCCTGCCTAATTACCAACATAACCAAGATACAACCTATTGTACATCTTAATTTTATGTGGAGGAATACTATCCATGCACATAGTTAGAAAAATTATGTTATTGAAATTAATAAAGTGCCAATGCATGACAAATTAATTACTTATTTTTTTTCGTCAATCTAACTAGGGTTTAGTTTGAAGATTATAATTAAATGATTAACTAGTTCATCTTATATTATAATTGGAAACTAAATATTCAAATACAACATCATCAGTCATATATATCTATGCATATGCATAAAGCCATATATCACAGAGCATGGTAAAAAAATCATTCAATATCCTAACACTTTATTACTTCATACACATACATGCACACAAACAACAATCCAATAGCAACAAATGGAAGGGCTCCATCCTTTCCCCTAAAGCCTTTCCTCCACCTAAACCATCAATTCCTTAGCACATTATTACTATTCATTAATACATAAAATTTTCATAAGAGTAATCCACACACAAAAGAGAAAAGGGCACTTGCCTTATCAAAATATGCAAAATATAAACAAATGAGGGAAACAAATGTACAAAAGTGCTAGCAACATCTTAACTACATGTAAATTATGTTAATTAAAAAGAATAATTGTAAAATAAACAATGAAAATTTTAAATTAATGATAAACAATTACATATATATTATATCACATTCTCTAAATGATGTACGATAATTAACATGGTTAATTTAAAAAACATATGATAACTAATATCAAACAACTAAACCCTAAGTTATTTAACAAATACTAAATTAAACAATTAAATAAAATCCTAAATATCAACATCTAAAACTCTAAACACATATTAATGAACTAAAACAACATAAACAAATGTAAGCCTTATGTTATTATCTAATATCTACAAAATTAATTATAATTTTAAACCATAATGTATATATCAATCATTTTCACTATTTATAAATGCATACACATAAAATACCAACAAAATAAATCCATAGACTAAGACTTTCGCATAATTTAAATTGAAAACATATACAATTTTCAAACACTATAAATATATAGATATAATTACAGTATGCTCATATATGTAGCTATATACATACATTTGCATGCACATATACAAATACACTCACATACATGTATGAATAATATATGTATATATAAAAAATAACATAATTAAACTAAACAATTAATTGGTGGTGGCAATGGCGGTGGCATGGTGGCTAATGGTATTGAAGAACAAAGAGGAGAAGAAAAATAGGGAACGAGAAAGAAATGACGGAAGAGGAAGGAAAAAGACAAAGTCGCCAGACTAAAAAGTTCAAAGTTTCGATGGATTTTCAATGAAATTGCATTAGAAAATTTTCTTCGTAAATAAAGTTTTTAACGTTAAATTAAAAAAATTATATTTTTTGATGGAAAATTTGTTGAAAAATATTTTCAACTAATTTGTCTAATAGATACTACTTCAAAAGAATTAGCACCTAGAATTTGTCCACATTCTCCATCTAGGTTATGGTGGATTTCCAACGTCCATCCATTTTGTCAAAAATCCAATGCAAATCCATTGGAAATTTTCAATAAATATTTTCCATTAGTAATTTCCACTGAAAAATAGCTTTTTTTTTTTTTAGTGGAAAGCACAAACATAATTTGTACGAGGTTGAAATGTAATAAATGAAATATCGTAGAAGGAAAAGTAATTACAGGATTATAAGAAAACCCTTTTAGTTGCAAAAATGTGTTATTTATGTTCATATCACTAATTTCTCTCATCATAAAAAATTTGGGCATAAATTACGACAAATCCATATCAAGTGCTAAAAATTCTTATTTTTGGCTATGAAATTGTCCTAACTAAGTTCAAAATTGATGCTCTCATTAGCTAACCCTCACTATGATCAATCTGTAGCTGATGATCATTCTTATATATAAATATATAAATTTTCATGCAAATAATACATCACTAATCTATTACACTCCAAAAGTAAAATGCAACGGATTGATAATTAATAGTTTTTGTTGATTGTAATTAAAAAAATTATATTTACTATGAATATCTATAGTTGAGTGCATAGAAGTCGATTCCATTGTGGAAAAGTTGGTGAAAATCAAGAAAAGCCACAAAACTGAAGATTTGGAGTCAAACTATTATTTTGCAAACAGTGGGGAGTCAACCAAGCACCAAATGGCAAGGGTAACATGGCAGGATTTGAAGAGCACTTGACCACAATAAAGCCCAGCTCTATGGAAAATCATCCAAACTTCATGTCGTTTCAATTGTTGAGATGATAGGTTAGGTAAGACTACTTTGGTTAGAAATATTTTTTATGATGGACTTATAGTGTATCACTTTTATTATCATGTTAAGGTCACTGTATCTCAAGATTATCATCAATAAAAGTTCTTCTATGTACTGTAAATTCCATGAATATAAAAAATACAGGATTAAATGCAGCAGATGAGGTAGTATTACGAGAGAAAATATACAAACATTTGAAAGGAATGAGGTATTTGATTATATTAGATGATATGTCGAATACAAACGTTTAGGATGATATAAGGAGGATACTTCCAAATAACTTTGATGGATGTCAGATTAATGATAACTACTAGGATATTAGATGTGGCTTTTTATTCTAAAACTTTCGGTCTTTTTTGTAAAATGAAAATTTTTAACAAGGATCAAAGTTGAAATTTATTTCGTTATAAAATAGTTTGTCCCCCTAAATTGAGGGATATTAGAGGGTTGGTTGTAAAGGACTTTCATTTGCATTGTTTTGGTTACACGATTCCTCTCAATCCAAAGTAAAAAAAAACATAATATTGTTGAGAAGAGATTGAATGAAATGCAAGTTCAATTGTTATTGAAAGTGAGGAACACTTCTCAATAATATTATTTTGAGATGACCACTTGCCTCATCATCTAAAAGCATGTTTTCTTTATGTAGAAGGCTTTCCAAAAGATTATAAAATTTGTGTCTCCAAACTCATCAAATTATGGGTTGTTAAGGTATTTCTAAGATCAATTGATTCTAAGAGCTTAGAAGAAGTTCAAGAGAAATATTTGGAAGATCTTGTCAATTGAAATCTAGTTTTGATTACTAAGTAGTCTAATGGAAAATTCAAATATTGCAGCATTCATGATATTTTAAGAAACTTGTGCTCCAAAGAGTTGGCCATGAGAATTTTTTTCATGCTCTAGATAGAAAAAATTAATTTTACCCAAAATGCATAAAAAAATGTACACATGATCTATATTCATCTTGTTCATTCAAGGTTCATGATAGCAGAAGAATGTGGCTTACATGTTCATTTTATTCTTTATTTTTGCCATGTTTGGAATTTTTCCTCATTTACATCAATCTTTAAACTGTTGAGAGTATTAAATACACTACAAGTATTATTCACATCATTCCTTGTTGAAATTTTGGAATTATTTCATCTTAAATACCTCGCCCTTCTTGACTGCACACTTCTCACATAAATATCCAAACTTTGAAATCTTCATACATTAATAGTTTGTTCATCAATATATGCTGAACAAATATCAGACATCTCATTGCCATCTAAAATTTGGAATATTCCACATCTAAGGCATGTTATTATTAGCAAATGTGGTTGCCATTGCCACCTATTCCCATTGCTAGTAAAGCTTCTATCCTAGAAAGTTTACAAACACTTTTGAGGGTAATAGATGCCAATTTCACCAATGAGATCATTGAAATATTTCCAAACCTTAAGAAATTGAGAGTTGCTTACACTTATGGGCTCGTCAAATATGGTAGAAGTTTAGCCTAAACAATCTTGTTTATCTGTGTCGACTTGAGACACTAGATATCTTGTTTGATAAATATCTCACTAGACCAGTGGATGACCCTTTTCCTGAGAGTTTCGCATTTCCAATGAAACTTAGAAAGTTGTATCTAGCAGGTTGTAGACTTCTTTGGAAAGATTTGATGGCTATGGGTTCTTTGCCTAATCTACTTGTACTCAAGCTATGAGATGATGCCCTGATGGGAGAGGAATAAGAACCCATTGAAAGGGAGTTCCCACGACTCATTTTCGTTGCCTTGAGCACTTTGAAATTAGATACTACGCAGAATTAGAGGAGATCCCTCTAATTGGAGAAATTCCATAAGTTGATCGAGGTACATCATAGCAAATTAGTTACTAATTTAGCATTGCAAATGTAGGAAGAACAACAAAGCCTACAGAATGATGTCCTTCAAGTTCACGTCTATGATGAGGATTTGAATTTCTAGTAATTGCATTTTATCTTTGCTTTGATTATATGTATTATGCATGCCTTGTTCCTTTTTTCAAATTTAATAAGTTTTGCTTATGTGCTTTCTAAATGAAATGAATAAAATGTGTAGCTATTATTATAGATTATGATAAGACACTTACATTTTAGGCTACATCTCTTCTGTGCATGAGCTATTCTTTTCCCTTGTGATGGTCTTGCTTCTATTGGAAACACTGCAAAAGTAAGATCATAACTATAGCCATTTCAGATTACATGACTGAAATTTGGGGTCATAGTAAACTAGGAACAAAACTCATAAAAATTCATAAGAAAAGGACCACACTCATTGGACAACACAGTCAGCGCCGATGACGTTCGCATACCACTGACGTGGTGCTAATGTGTAATAAAATCCAATGAACTCAATCCTAGTAAGCTTGAGCCCCTTTCCACATTGTCCGCCACCTTAAAAAAAACATGCTACATCATTTAAATTGTACACGTACAACGAAGAGGGAGGAATAATCTAATAAAAAGAATAAAGCCCAAAATTAGGACCCTAATTCCCTATATCTCTCTTTCGACTTCACACTCCCTTCTCATCCATATTTTAATTTTTGTGTAAAATTCATAATAACAATAGTAGCATTGGAGAACCCCATGCGTTTGTGAGCACCAAAAAGTAATGAAAAATGGTATTCAAGTGTACGTAGTGATATATCAACTTTCCACCCCCATTATACCATAAGTGATCGCTTTATATTTTTTGATTTATTACTAATTATGAAATTTCATATGATGATATGGCTTTAATAATGTGCTTTGTTGTGTTTTATACCATATTTTGTCAGTTGTAAGGTCATATGTTAGATTCCTTTGTTTGTGCTCTTCAAGTTGTCTTGTTTTCGTCAACATTGCTATGCAAATGGTCCCCATTTGCATTTTTAAAATAATTTTCATTCATTTTATTTATTTTGCACACGGTCTCCCTCCACTTTGTTATTGTCCCTATTTTTAGTTACAAAACAAGCATACTGCATTTGTATATTTCTGCATTTGTATAATTTTTTTCTTGTATGTATCTTATATATCTATAATTTTTTCATAAACAAATCCCAGTTCATAGAGCCTTACCATTGCAATGTACAATGGTGGAAAATTTTTGCATTTCCGAAAGGATAACTACATTGGAGGGCACGTTGTGAAATTTGATTACATGGAGAGCAAACATATGTCTAAGTTGAACTTGGATGAGTTTTCTAAAAGCACAAATAGTTTAAGGGCTAAGAGAAGATACTATGTTAGGCTGACAATTGGTTTTAAGTTGTTAAACTTTAATAGTAGGATACGTAAGTATGCGCTTGAGTTTAGTAATGCAAAGGTTGAGATGCCTGTATATGTTGATATTGAGTACATACCTCCAGTTGATCCTAATATGCAACAAGAGAATAAAGGAAAAGATGAGTTGCCACAAGGTGAACAAATTGAGGTTTAAGTAAATAAATATAAAGATGTGACATAAACTGAACTACAAGCTAAAGTACAACCTCAAGTGCAACCTGAAGATGTGGATGGAACTATATCTAATGAACATACTGGACATGTGGATACAAATGTGGTGGATGCATATGTTTAATTTACAATTGATGTGGATGTTGCTAAAAAAATTGTTGCTTTAGATGTTGAAATACAAAACTAGAAGGCATTGAACAAATACTAGTGCATGATAATGATTTTTTGCAAAATGAAAAACTTCAACATTTTCATAATCCAATTCAAGACAAAGAACAACATGATGAAGATAATTTTAAGGACATTAATGTTGACAACTTGTTTAGAGATGTGGATGTACAAGTTAATGCATATGAAGCTATAATGGACATTACGCCTCCTATACTTGAGAAAGATAAATATGAGCTGCATGACAGTAATTCACTTATCAATGATGATTATGAAGGAAAAGATTAGTTGATGGATGATGACAATTTATTTGATGGAAATGTAGATGATAAGCCAAGAGAAGCTAAGACATTAGATGCTAACAATGATAATGATGCCACTAATAAGTTGGACTCAAGTGAAAATGAGTCTGAACTTGTTTTGGTTGATAGTGATAATGATTTTGATGACTACTTGTCTGATGAAGAAGAGAAGGGATAAAGTCATCCTATCTTTAATCTAGTGGAGATATATGACTTTACATTTAAGACAGGTATAATTTTCAACTCTAAGCCCAAATTCCAAAAAGTAGTCCAATCTCATGCCACTAAGACAAAGAGGGCATTGGAACAATCCAAGAGTGAAAAAGATAGAGTTTATTACAAATGTGGTATAGAAGACTATCAATGGTTAATGAATGCTAGAAAGCTGAATAATGAAAGCACTTTTGTATTGAGGGAGTATAACCCCAACCACTCATGTGCACAAATATTTAATGTGAAGAACTTAAAGACTAGATGGTTAAGTGAGAAGTACTTGGAAAATTTTAAAGCTGACCCCAAGAGAGGCGTAAAGGATTTCAAAATAGATGCAATTAATGAGTTAAGGTGTAATGTACCTAGGGATCAGGCATATAGAGCAAAAAAGAAAGTAAGTAAGATCCTTGAGATCAGCTCTAATTACCAGTACAGTAGGCTATAAGATTATGTTGCAGAGCTGAGGAGGAGCAACCCTAGCTCTACTGTTATTTTGGGGACTGAAGACCATAATAGAGAGGCTAGATTCAATAGGTTCTATGTGTGTTGTGAAGCATTAAAGTAAAGGTTTAAGGGTGGTTGCAGGCCTTTTATTATTGTAGATAGGTGTCATTTGCAAGAGTCCTATGGAGAAATACTTTTAACAACTATAAGCATGGATCCAAACAATAACACCTACCCAATCTCATATGCAGTTGACTATAAAGAGTAAAGTGATACTTAAGAATGGTTCTTGACAGTTTTTGAGCTAAACTTATAAATAAGGGATGAAAGAGAGTACATATTTATGTCTAATAAATAAAAAGGATTGATACATGCTTTTGAAAATGTATTCCCTGGTTCAACACATAGATTTTGCATTAGACACATGCATAATAACATGAAACAAGTTGGCTTTAGGGATTTGTCATTTAAGAATGCTTTATAGAAGGCAACCAAGGTAACAAAGTTAGAGAGTTTAAAATAAAAATGCAAGAAATAAAATATATAGAAATAAGTACTGTTGATTGGTTCAATGACAAACCACCAAGCTAATGGAGTATATCTCAATTCAATAAAACTCCAAAATGTGATATGATGCTGAACAACTTGTGTGAAAGCTTTAAGAGCTATATTTTATAAGCTACAGAGAAACCCATTGTGACTATAATAGAATGGATACGAGAGTACATAATGAGGAGGCTAAAAGAGAATAGAGACAAAGCGAAGTAAAAGTGGAAAGGGACATTTTGCCCCAAAATAACCAAAGTACTCAAAAGAATGCAAGCAAAGTGGCAAATCGCATCCCTATTAAAGCAAATGCCACTCATTACCAAATTTCATGCTTTGATGGTAGCTAACATTATATTGACTTGCATTACATGACATGCATTTGTAAAAGATAGCAGCTATCAGAAATTTCATGTAAACATGCTTTGGCTACCATAATTAATCAAAGAGAGAATCCTAAAAATTATGTCCACAATTGTTACTTTGTTGATACTTACAAATGGGTGTACAGGTTAGCTATATTGCCTCTCACTAATGATGAGTTATGGGGCAAGACCATGTTCATTCCCCCATTACCACCTAATTTTGGAAAGGGTGCTAGTAAGCCTTTAAAGGCTAGAAGAATATAAGTGGATGGGCTTAAAGACAAAAAACATAAAAGGCCAAAGGGGAAGGAGACAATGAAGTTGAGAAAGCAACCTAGCACTATCAAGTGTAGTGTATGTGATTTGGTTGGCCATAATGCTAAAACTTGCAGAAGAATGAGGTCTGGTGATGAAAATATGCATATGGAGCAATCTGGTGATAATGAAATGAGGAGACCAAGGAAAAGTTGGATGTAAGTATTACTTCAATATGATGTTACTTGATTTGTTTATTTTACTATACTATTACTTGCATTGTTTGCTAACTTTATGTCTTTATAATTTTGATAGGTGAGAAGAAAAAGAAAGCACCCTCAAGAAGGCACAAGTTAATTTAATCCTTTGATTGATGATATTGATATTAGTTGGTGCTACTGGTTTTATTAATTTGATGTTATTACTTGAGGTTATCTTGTTTTTCTTTCATTGATTTGTAACTTATTTTCAGGTAACTACTCTAGCAAACTCTTTCCTGATGCTTCAAGCCAAGTACTAAGAGCTACTAGTGGTGCCAGCCAAGTTAGCTCAGCTTTCATTTTCAAGTGAAACATAGCTACAAAAAGCTCCAATTGAGCAGCATGCCATTGAAGTAGATCCATCACAACATCAAATGTTTCATGCTACTGAATGGAAATAGATGAAGGTGCTAGTAGGATTTCAAAGGTTAGAAAAATGGAAGTAGATGAGCTTAAAGACAAACAAAAAAAAAGGCAAAGGGGAAGGAGATAATGAAATTGAGAAAGAAACCTAGCACTATCAAGTGTAGTATGTGTGATTTGGTTGGCCATAATGCTAAAACTTGTAGGAGAATGAGGTCTAATGATGAAAATATACATAAAGAGTAGTCCAGTGACAATGAAATAAGGAGACCAAGGAAAAAGTTGGATGTAAGTATTACTTCAATGTGATGTTACTTGATTTGTTCATTTTACTATATTGTTACTTACATTGTTTGCAAACTTTATGTCTTTATAATTTTGATAGGTGAGAAGAAAAGGAAAGCACCCTCAAAAAGGCACAAGTCAATTTAATCCTTCAATTGATGATATTGATATTAGTTGGTGTTACTAGTTTTAATAATTTGATGTTATTACTTGAAGTTGTCTTGTTTGCCTTTCGTTGATTTGTAACTTATTTTCAAGTAACTATTCTAGCCAACTCCTTCCTAATGCTTCAAGCCAAGTTCTACGAGCTATTGGTGGTGCCTGCCAAGTTGGCTTAGCTTTCATTTTGCCACCAAGTGAAGCATAGCTACAAGAAACTCTAGTTGAGCAGCATGCCACTGACGTAGATCCATCACAAAATCAATACTTCAAGCTACTGAACCAAGACTTGTTCCAGGCCCTTCCATGTACAACTAGATGCATATGGGAATGAACACTCAACAACCTTCAAGGATGTTACACTCCAGGGTCAATATTAAAGCCCCTCTACCATTTCAGGGTTGCCAATTTATACAACAATCAAAAAGCACAATTACTTGTGTTGTTTTTTCTATCATTAGACAAGGAGGGAAAAAGTTAGTGGAGTTATCTAGCTTCAATTCTGGATTGTCTAATGCAAGTGGTCCAAGTCATCTAAATCATTAGTTTTGTTTTTTGTTCTAATTCTAGGGTTGTTGGCTGGAGTGTTGTAATTGTTAGGAGATTCTGAAGTTGTTGGAGTCTTTTGTGTGTATCTGTTTTTGAGAATATATGTGCAATTGATGTTGCACTCTTTCTGGGTAGCCCTTTTGTGGAGGTTTAAGAGAAATAGCCATTTTGCTAGTTTTTTCTAAGTGGACAGATTAAAAACTACATTTTTGTTGATGAACTTTACGCAACTTATGTGACTATTGGTTCTTGATAGTTTAATGAAGCTAGTCTTTTTTTATTACAATGTTCTATTTATGTCTTTTGCGGCTCCTTGGCTTTGTGTTTGGCAGAGTGTGTGTATTTATTGTATTGTTTTGGTTGAGTGACTTTTTCAAATTAATTTATGATCATGTTCTAAATCAATTTGCCTTTGGCCTTTTGCACATATCTACTGGGAACCAACAATATACAAAGAAAACCACATTCTTTTACTGACACTTCAATATTGAAAACCAAGTCTACATAAAGCTGTAAAAACTACATAAAATTCAACATAGCCATTGCATCTCAATACGAATGAGCTGGAAAACAATTGAAAATCTCCATCCATCTATATTATGTAACCTAAACCAAAAATAGACATAAACAAGCCACAAATTAAACTACTTCTTCTTCTTCAAGGCAATATTTGGTAGGGTCCCTCAATCCTCTTCTTATCATGAGACTTGCTCTTTGGCATAATGGAGGATCCTCCAAATCAAAAAAATGTTGGAAAAAAACTATATATATATATATATAGAGAGAGAGAGAGAGAGTCAAAATAAACCACAAGTACATCTCATTCTAACCTTAGATTCACAAGAATAGAACCTCCTTTTACCTTGTAATCAACACAAGAAACAAAACTCCTCCCTAGGTTATCATCAGTCTAGGATATGTGAATAACTTCTTTCTTTCCGCAATAGCATACAACATCACTTGGACTTGACAAAATAAACGACATTGTTGTTTCTCTTTTTCTCTCCTTTGTGAATAGCAAATAAGAGCTAGGGCTTTGGTGCACAAGAAGGGTACGTTGGCTAGTTCTCACTTAAGAAGCTAACAATTTCCCTCCACTTGGTCCTACATGTACAATTTAAATGACATGGCGTACTTTTTTTTTTTTTTTTTTTTTGAGGTAGCGGACAACATAGAAAGGGGACCAAGCTTACTATGGTTGAGTTCACCGGATTTTATTACACGTCAGCACCATATCAGTGACATGCAAGCATTACCATCCCTTACTGTGTTTTTTGATAAGCACGGTCTTTTTTTTTTTTTGAATTTTTACGAGTTTTGGTCCTAGTTTACTACAACCCCAAATTTCAGTCCTATAATACGAAATGGCTATAGTTATATATGTTCCTACTTTTGCAATTTTCCTTGCTTCTATCTAAGTCGAATAGAGACTTTTGTTATCCCAAATTTTAGGGAAGAATAACCTTCGGGAAGCGAGGCGAAGTTGCAAGAGACATTCCATAAATTCATTTAAGAGTTTGGAATCATCCATATGCCAATGAATTTAGACAATCGGAGCAATGAAACTTTGGTGGAACTACGATGGCTGAACAAAGTATACTATTAAGATAATTACCCATAATCCAACAAAAGTATTCCCCTTGTAACCCGCACCCCACCCCACCCCTCAAAAAAATAAATAATAATAATAATAATTCTAACATCCCAAGCTTGCTGCAAAAGTTGTGTTAGTATCATGTTTCTTTACTATAAATATTTTGATCCCTATATAAATGTGTGAAGGCTAGTGTTTACTATCATCAAGCCTTCGATTCTTTCATAGTAGCAATAATTTGGAAATTTTGCCTTCAATTCTTTTCCTAGTATATATTTTCGGCAAGAAAATTGATCTTCCATTTTATTAACCTCAGAAAAGAAGCAAAAGCTACAATGTGCGCTGTTGAATATCCGCAGTGCAAGTCACATGTACAAAAATAGTTAAATTACTACTGCAATTATGAAATAAACTTTGTTTTTCAACGGATCTTACAGCACAAGCAACTTTTCTAATTTCAGTAATTTTCCAGCCTTCTCTTGTACTAGATATTTACTGGTCAGGTTTCTTTTTTGATACATCCTAACACTGTATTGGGTGCAAAGATTTTGATAGAGAACAGAAAAGCAAATGCTAAGGAAAATATTTTAATTATTTGGTTAGTAAGAAAAATGGTAAAGAAAGGAAAACTTGGGGAAAAATATAATAGATTTGAGAAAAATGAATTTTTCTCACAAAATGGTGAGGAAAATGAGAGAAAAATTCAATTGAACTCTCTCGTCTTCTCCAACACATTCATCTTCCATTCTTTTCTTTATTATTTTCTTCTACAACCAAACAAGTTTGAGATTTTATAATTTTTTTACTTTTATTTTCCTTTGTTCTAATATTTTTCTTTCCTTATCAAATTTCTTAAACCAACATAGTGTAAAATAGGATTTCATTTTATGAAATATAGTCCCCCGCGCCCCCCCAACCACCAAAAAAAAAAAATTGTTATTCAACCATTAACTCTCGACCATTACATATTTTTCAACTCGATAAGACTCCACGCAAAAGCAAATATTAAGCATAATACTGGGATGGATAAGTATATATTTATTAATTCAAAATTTTCCTCGCAAATTTCCTTTCAAGTTCCACTGTACAAAAGGATTTCAACTGGTTGTTGCAAGCAAATCCAACATAACTTGGTTGTTGAAGAGTAAAAAGTCAAAAGATGGCAAGTTGAGACTGGGGATATAATTAACCTAAATGTGATGCTTCGTGGAAATTAACAACACAGACTTTGCAATAACAAAAAGAAAACTGAGAAAACGGAACAAGTTAACTTGAAATCAAAAAGTTTTGCTGGTATGTTTTTATAGATGTTTTCCCCAATCATCCAGCACTAATTTTCAGGAAAACTTCATTTGAAGATGGCGTTGCCTTCCAGACGATTAGTGAATAGCAACATCAGTAACTTTGATTATATCATCAATGGTAATTAGAACAAGTTCTAACGGTAACTTTCCTTTTTTATTACTTACAATTTTCTTGGTTGTATTTAATGATTGAACTTCAAGAAAATTACTGCCTTTAGTTTTGATTCCTGAAAATCAAATAACAGTTGAGGATAGTCATCAAAGCTGGTCCTTACCCCTTTACAAGTCGCTAAACCAGGGCAACTGGGAGATTGTAGAGATAATTATAAAGCAGCAACCGGCGGCAATCACGGCAAGGCTGACCCCGTTTGCCGAGACACCACTCCTGGTCGCTGTCAAGGCCGGACAGGGACTGCCCTTTATAAGGAAGCTACTGGATTTTATGCCGCCGGAGGTGCTGGCCCTTACGGACTAATTCGGCAACACCGCCCTCCATGCGGTGGCGGTGCTGGGAAACACCCAAGCGGCGAGGCTTTTTGTGGAGAAAAACGGCGATTTGCCGAATATTTGGAACATTGATGGATGTTTGCCGATCCACTTGGCTGCCATGCGAGGGCACAGAGAGATGACCTTGTATTTGCTTTCTGTCACCAGAGAAGATGACAATTTGGACCCGTTCAAGGATGCTGCTGGTGCCACACTTGTGCAGTTCGCTGTCACTGCTGGATTTTATGGTGAGTACGCATATAGCCTCTTTTTGCGCTTGAGTGTAGAATGCGTAGGGATTTCATTGGCAATAAACCCTTCTTTTTTTATTTTTTCCTCTTTCGTTATGTGATTTGGGGTCGCGCAAGGTAGAGGTCCCAAATTAGTTTATTTATGTTCTTTCTCCTAATGAGTAGTAGAACTTGCTGGAAATTGGTCTTCTTTCACCGAGTATTAAAGTGGGCTCAAATTATTAATTTTTAAAAAATTGATAATCGTCGTAAATTACACCACGAGTGATGATAATAATGTGTTTTGTTGGTCAAAATCAATTTCAAATAAATGATAAATTAATGATCAAAGCGAATTACTTTATAACTAACTAAAAAAACTAGTTATATATCTCAAGTATAGTGGTAAGAGTTGGGACCCTTGGTGGTCCCACAAGTGTTTGAGGAAATGATCTATATAGTAGTAGGTTAATCCAAGAGTTCTGCCACCTGGTTGATTGGCCATTAATTTCTAGCACAAATTTCTAAAAATTGAAAAACAAGCAAAATAAACCCTCCAGCAAATGTATTCAAACTGTATGCTTACTTCCTTATCTCCAGCAAATATATTTGAACTGCATCCTCCCAACTTTCTACGTTGAAAAACTAGCTGCTACTTGGGAAAAATACAGCCATTTTGACCACCTTTCTGACTATTACTTTGGCACTATAAATATATTTATCCCAAAAATTAATCATTGTATTTTGGGATACAATAACCAATTTACCACTAATATTAATGTGGATTAATTTTAAAGACAGAGAACTCTAATCTTGTCTTAACTACTTGCTAATCACATAAATTCTACTACTAAAATTAACGGAACTTTAGGTCCTGAACCCTCAAACACAACAAGGTGTCAGATAAGTCAGGTAGGCAAAATGAGGTTGCAGTGAACAGGCCGTAATATAAATGCGAAAATAAGGTTTGGAATGTAGACTGAAACAATAAAACAGAAGGTATTTAGAGAGTGGGATGGTGTGGACCTATTCATCATAGGACCTAATGATCGCAGGCCGTACGGAATCCTTAAAGATCCCACCATGTGTCTGAGGTGAACGGTTCTGATGGTGTGTAGGGTACCTCGGGTCGTCCATCGGGTCGGGTTGGTCTATCCTTTTGGGGCAAACCGCAATTTCGGATTCCTTGGTTGTTTTTAGAACTTTAAATGGTAATCCTTTTTCTTCATTATCATTGTGGTAAATTTTTATTTGAAAATTGATCATAACTATGCTTCGTCCCCTTAAATTTCTAGATTTAGCTCTGTATTTGGTTGAGCGCAACCCAAATCTAGCATGGCAGTATGAGGATCTCTCTCCCTTGGAACTTCTGGCCCAGGAGCCTTCTGCTTTCCCAAGTGGAACCAACTTCAATGTTTGGCAGTTATTGATCTATTCCTGTAAGTTTCTTCACTTGCCCAGTTTCAAAAAATCCAGCTTCCATCCCATGTTAGCGAACTCTTTTATGAGTATGTAGAAATTTGTTGTATGCGAGAGGTTTTTAACAGTAACAATATACTTTCAAGTGTTTTAACATTGTACAGAAGGAAATAAAAGAGATTCTTGAAGTTAATGGGATCAGCATATATAATTGCTTGTTAAATTTTGTTTGAAATTTTAGTTGTTCCTATGAAGCTGATTGAGGAGCCGCTGAGCTTAGCAGGCACAATGAAATCACCACATAATTCTTCCTTCAAGCTGCAGAGGCGTTGGAGGAATCAATTTTCAAGAGGAAAGTTTTAATCAGAGGAGAATCTATGGTATTATATTTTCATGTTAGCTTATTTTCTAGCTAGTACTCTGACAAACTGATTTAATTTTGTTTTTACAGCTTATCAAGAGTTACATGTAATGCTTTGGAAAGTGCTTGAGACATTAGGTGAGAAATTCAATCAAGAAATAATATAAGATCCTTCAAAAAAACAAAATATTTTCTCTTAGACACTATTTGGGAATAATTTGTTGAATTACAGTGATGCCTTTCAAACGCATTCGTCATAAAAAAGCTATGCATCACCACGCACTTCAACTAATAGAGCGAGTTTGCTCAGAAATCAAAAGCTTGGATAATGCAAAAGCTTCATCGATACTTACTGAGCCGTTCCTTCTTGGGGCACAGAACGGGATACATGAGATTGTCAAAGAAATTGTGGAGTCATTTCCTCATGCAGTAACCTTTGTAGATGAAGAGAACCATTCAGTATTTCATCTTGCAGTAATGTACCGGCATGAGAAGATATTTAAGATTGTTCATCAACAAAGTGGACAATATAAGATGTCTTTATCGCTATTGCTGGATAATGCAAGGAACAATATACTACATTTGGTAGGATATAAACCCTATCAAGACCGACTTGATCTGAGCTATGGAGCAGTTCTTCGGATGCAACATGAACTCCAGTGGTACAAGGTACTTAATTTTTTCTAGTTGTTCCTCTTACTTAGTGAGACAAAAATCCTTTTTGTTTGAATCTTTTTGTTTTGTGAGAGCTTTCTCATTGGATTTTAGGTGATGTTTTGAGGAGATATGGGGGCTGGATAATATCAGCAACAGAGATAGAAAATAGAAGGAGAAAGGCTACTGTAAAATCTGATTTTTCTCATGTTCCATTCAAAGCACAATACATATACAGCTTTTTAATACAGAATACAAGTTAACTTTCTTATAATAAAAGATACAATAACTTCTAGTATTAGATACTATATTTAAGCATGCAAAAAGTATCCAATTCAACTGTACTTGTACTTGAACATACTAGTTTTGCCTTGTTTCGCTCACCAACATCATTACTTTTTCGGCAACACATTAATCAACACAATCCATTTCTTACTCCTAATTTCTCATCTTTCATGAGTATGAAATTGATTTCTGATCTCAATTTAGCCCATATTTCTGTGCAGGAAGTGGAGAAATTTGTACTTCCCCAAGAAAGGAAGTCCAAGAATGCTGATGGTAAGACACCATTGATGATATTTAATGAAGAACATCGTGAATTGGCTGCATATGAAACACAATGGATGATAGGCATGGCAACTTCATGCACAGTTGCAGCATCACTCATAGCCACAGTGGCATTTGCTGCTGCAATTACAGTACCTGGAGGGAACAACGGCAATGGCCTACCAATATTCTCTAGTGAAAAGGCCTTTGTACTCTTTGCCATTTCTGATGCTCTTGCGCTTCTCTCATCCATTACTACCGTCCTATCCTTCTTATCTATTTTCGTTTCTCGTTATGCAGTCAATGATTTTCTGTATGCATTACCCAACAGATTGATCATAGGTCTAATTTCCCTCTGCCTCTCTGTAACATCTCTAATGATTGCCTTTAGTTCAACTATGTTCCTTGTGGCTGCTCAAAAAAATGGCCTCATCCTCATACCGATTATAGCATTGGCTTGTGTACCAGTGACCTTCTTTGCCTATCTCCAGCTTCCTCCTCTTCTCAATATGATCAAATCAACATATGGTCCCAGCATTTTTAATTAATTATAATTTGACCTTCTATTACTCTAACTCCAGATACGGTTTTTCAAGATTCATTGAATAACAACTATGATGCTCTGTTTTAATTTTTCTTTTGTCCTTTTTGGTTGTTGATGTAATGGAAGTTTGTGGTCTTCCCCACATGTAATTTGACTTTGTAATAGCTTCATCTTGTGATTAATCCACATGTTTTGGTCATCGCCTCACCCCCCGGCACAATGCGGTTTTTGAATTTAAAAAAGAAAAAGTATGAAGTCTCCAACTTAGTATGATATTTCATTTAATATTTTTACATTTGCCGCAATATTTAGATTTTTATAAATTGGTTAGGGTTCTAAACTCTTTACCTAATAGACAGTCATATTTGAATGTCTTACCCACATTTAAGAGAAATTATAGTTCTTGTTCAATTAGAGCACACATGGTTTTTTAATTTTCTCTTCATCTCTCTTCCATACTGTCTTCGTCGACCATATAGCCCATAAAGGGGAATATTACTATTTCAAATAATTACTTTCCATTAATTGTATGTTTGGATCTTTGATTATAATGAGAAAAATACTGAATGATTATTTTTTTGCTTCAAATAATATAACTTTGCCCCTTATATTTGAAGTTATTTATTTTTATTTAATTTTTGTAATTAAGATTCAAGGTCCAAATTTAACTTAAAAATTTGCATGTATGCCTTCTCAAAAATAATAAATAACAAAAAAGGTGGCATAGTTCCATGCCAAACTTATATATGCTGTAAAAAACAAAAATTGGATAAAACACATTTTTTATTAAAACATAAAAGACTTCGTACTGAGAATAAAGAGAGGTAATCCGTTAGCAAAGAAAAAGGCCGGTTTGAATTGCATAAGAACCATCATAAAGCAACGAAATCTTTGAAACATTTTGCGTGTAAAAAAATACAAAAGAAACACTAATTAATTCGAGATAACAATGAGAAATGCTAAACTAGAATAGGTTGATTTTTCACATTAGCTACATGAATTAATCAAAGTCCAATTCACAAATCCAATGGTAAATCAGCATTAATTGACCAAGTATGCATGCATTCAATCAAAATGGCCCGATTCAAGATCGCAACCACCCAAGACCAAATCCAACAGCTCAGATCTTGTGGAGCTTCTCAGCCTTAATCACCGGGTTAGCCTTGGCAATGGCTTCCCTCCCCAAGGCCTTGTAATCGAATCCACAATTGTGCTTCTCCGGGTATCTATGGGACCCACAGAATGTGACTCCACATTTGCAGGTGAATCCTGCCAGTCCCACACGTTTCTGACATGCGCCGCATCTATTTGGTTTCGTTGCAGAACTTGATTCTGTTGCCACCTGCGCAAACTGAATAGCAGGAGGCGCAGGTTTTGATTGCAGCAACATTGATGAAGAAGGCAACGGTGGCGAGACCAAGGATCCCGATTGGCGGAGAGTCGTTTCCATCGCCATGTGTGCATTATTCATCTTTGGTTCTTTCATACAGTAATCTTTGTAGCATTTGGAGCAGAGGTTGAGAGTGGTGGGGCTGCCGAAGAATCCACAGTTGTTGGCGCACGGCCTGTGGCTTCCCGGCTCTTGCCACCGCTGTTCCTCCGCCATATAGTTATGTATCTCTCTTTCTTTATCCAAGCAACAAAGAATTAATTTTCAAGAATTTGGAACTTTTCAATGTTGTCGCCACTACTTTGAGCAATCGTATCAATGATCGGCTAATTGTTCGCGGGTCAAATTTGCATACCTTGAAAAGGTAAAAATAGGAGGAGGTTTCTATGAGAAAGAGAGTCAAAGGGTTGGATTTTTCTTGGGGAAGAAGAAGATTTGGTGGTGAGGAGTGAAGAGGGTGAAAATGAGGCTCAAATGAGAGTGCTAAAGATAACGAGGCTCTTGGAATTTGACGAAGGGAAGAATGTGGTTTTGAGTAATATTGGCCTTTGTTTTAATTGTGGGTTGTATGTGAGTGCAAAGTTGGGAAAAGAATATGAAGGCGTTGGAGCTAAGTTGAGGACATTACCGCTTTCCCTTGCGTGCTACGTTTTGACTTAAAATCAATGTGTGTATGATCGTGTAATGGTTGGTTAAGAAAGGCGCCAAGGAAAAGTTCTTGTGGGGTACTTTTTTGGCTTTTGGGTGATCATAAGGTAATATAAATTATTAAAGAATTAAGATGACAATAATTAATTAATACCAAAAATCAAGCAATAATAATTTATTGCCAACAATCAATTAATCAATTTAGTATAGAAATAAGTAAGTAAGTTAAATAATTAATCAATTAATCCAGCCCTTCACAATTTTAATGTAGCATAATGAAATTGCTTTTAAAATAAATCCTGTTTAGTGGCTTCAAACCGTTTTATGGGACCATTTAAGTATTCTATGGGTTCCAATTCCATTCAATAATTCTTCTACTTATTGTAGCATTTTGGATCCTCTATTCCATTTCCTCTTTCATCTTATTTCTAATTTGTTGTATTTATGCTAAGTATCTCTAATTCTCAATAAATTATTTTTATAACAAATTAATACATGTATCATATATCATGAAATAGAATAGAAGATGAAGTAGAAAATGGAATAAAAAAATTTAAATCACTATTATAGTGTTATAAGAGTATAAACCTCTCAAAAAGTTTTTTTGAAATTTTCTACATATCTATCATAGTTCTATTAATATTTCTTTAAAAAACAGAAATAATTATATAATTGAATTTTATCAATTTTTGAATGCTATAATTTGAATTTAATACTCTTTTTTCTTTTTTAGAGTTTCAAACTCTTTTCAAAAACTATAAGAATCTGTGTGGTTATGCCATAACGTTTTTAATTTTTTTGAACTTTAAAAAAATCATTTTTTCTATGTTTTATTATGATATTTTAATCATTTGTCTTTTTAACTGATTAACTGAATATGCATACTTATAATGATTCATCAATATTGCTAACTTTTATGCAATTATTTAAGTTTTATATTTACCACTAAAAAAAATAAAAAGCAAATAAAAAATTAAATAAATAAATAAGAAAAGTGCAAGTAAGCCTAATGATTTAAATCCACTAAAATGAGCCCGAAATCTAAGTGAGTTGGAACTCACTAAAAAACCTAAACAATATAGATACCAACTCCCAAAGTTAATGTGACGTCTTAGCAATCATTTGCTAACTCAAGCTCTTATTCTATACCAGTGTGTTCTAAGAGCAAAAGTCTAACTCAAGTTACTGATTTTTCAACCGTAACTCCATTTCTGTTTAGTATTTGATACTAATTTATATTAAATTTATAACAGTAACTTAAACTCTAAAAATGGATAAAAAGTTTAAAAATTCGTCATCTTTCATGACGTCATTTTATTATTAATTAGTCTCTCATGATTGAATTCTATTATTAGCTTTTTATTAATTGAAAGGCTCGCCTCCTTCATTCGTCTGAATAAATTAAAATGCATACAACAAATTTAAAGATAATAGAGTTTATGTGTTTCCATCAAGCACATTCTTCCTTCTGTTTTTTTTTTGGCTTACAATATTAACGTGAGGAAAAACACTTACTTAAAAGGAGATTCCAACTCCATGCCCAAATCCTCAATGTTGTTTCCTCAATCACCGTGGTGAAGGAATCATTCTCCAATTTTTTAACATAGGATCACTTAAAGTATATTGATCAAGAAAAATTAAATTTCAACTTATGCAAAATTTGTTTGAAGTTCCCAATTATTTTCAGATCAAATTAAAATGTTTCGAAACAAAATTGTGCAAGCTTACCATTAATAGAAGAACATTGGTTTAAATTTAAAAGGAGCTTAGCTCGAATGCAGCTCGACTCTATAAATAATAAATTTAATGAAATGCTAGAAAAGTGATATATTTAAAAACAATTAAAACAAAAATACAAACCCTGAAGATTCATTACTAGTAATCTATATTTTTTAAAAAAAAAAAATCAGTCCTCCCTTATTGTATTTTCAAATGACATTCCTAAAATTCTCTAATCATATTCTAATCCTTATAATTATAATTTATGCATAAAGTAATTAGCATTTACAAACCTCTGTATTGTTATTCTATAGTCCGCTGCAACCACTTTATCATAACTTTTTCTTTTTGTTTATCTAACAAGTCAAATAAACACATTTAAGATACTTAAACTAAACTAAAATAATTCCAAACTCAATAAATATCGAAATGGAACTTGAATAATTCCTTATATGGGCTTTAGCTCAATTCTTTTCTAATGCAGCTAGGTAACGTTACACACATCGTTAGAAAAGAAGAAGAAATTAAATGATTCAAGAATTGAATATATTAACCTCAAACTTCATTTCAAGAATGATCAAAATTCATAAGATACATAGGTTTTTGTCTGTAAGATTATTAAAGATCGCATTATGATACATCCATCTACTCCATTTACATGTTATTCTTAGATTAGGACATCACAGTCTCTGTGTCCACAAGATTAGGATATCTTGTGTATATCTTCACAAACTTATCATTTTGAGTCAAAAGATAAATAGATAGATTTAGACAACCCTATTCACCTTAGCAGACTCCAAATGCTAAATAGTCATTGATATTCACGACAGAAGTGGAGTTTCGATGTCTACCATGCCATCTTCTAAATTCTTGTTGGATAGAGCGTCTAGATTTAATGTCCAAGCAAAGCAGAATGAAATCACCTGAAGAAGAACACAAGAATATGTGAACCATAGCATACACAGTAAGACTCACACGTTAAAGAGTTGCTCTAATACGATATAAGATTGATGAAGCTTACCATGCTTAGAGATGCAAATATGATGCTGAAACCTTTACAGTTGAAAGGCGCGTTCTTGGACAGAAACCATGCTGGAAAAAAGACAGAACAAGAGTTAGAAATAAGAGAATTTGGCAACAAATTTTTTCATCTGAAACAGATTGAAATGGAATAGCCAGCTTACTGGTTAGTGGACTCATTGCAAGAGGGGAAAGCAGGCTGGCAATGGATTGCACACCAGCTATAAAACCTTGTGCTTTTCCCTAATTCAAGAAAAGCAGGTGTAAAAACAAAAGCAGTTTCACCAGTTCAAAGTAGCCAAAGAACTCATCAAAGACCAAGCAGTCAGATTGATAAGGTATTTTAGTAGACTAGGCAACCAGGTTCACCAACGCACTTAAGTAGATGAACTTATCAGATGAAGTGGGAAATCAAACAAAATCCCTTTCAGGCAGGGTAAAAAAGAAGTTCTTCAGTGTAGGAGTTTGAAGGTTATTTCGTCCTAATAGATTGCTTTTCAAGTTATGTTTAATTTGAGGTGTTGTTTTCCATGAGATACCATGAATTTCTCCTCAACATTAATTTAGAATATATCAGTAGACCTACCTGATCTTCTGAGTTTGATGCCTTAGAAATCACCGCATAAGTCTGCCATTGATTCAAATAATGAGTAAGATCAAAGATGGATGAGAAATTGACAGAATGGAGCAAATAAATGTTGAATCCAGTTAACATAGCTATAGCTCTAGTGGCAGGCAAGACAAAGTTTAGAGGGGAATACTTACAGAAGGTTTCACAAGGACATAGATCACACCAAAAGAAGCACTCAAATAGGGCACCTGCATCAGCATAGCTATCACTCAATAACCATGCAATAAGATCAACTACACAGTTGCAAGTGGATAGATAAATCTCAAATTTGCACAGAGGTTTCAAGTACTAATTCTTATGTTACGTATATTATCTATTCTTGATTCAACACATTTCCATAGTAATGTTCAATAAGATACTGTAATTTTCTCTCGAACCCCATCCCCACCCCCAAAAAGAAAAGAAAAATGAAAAAACAAAGAAAGAAGAAGAATGGAAAAACCGTGCACATGATCTTGGATTTAGCATGATGGTAACGTACCCATGATGCCCAGGCCGAGCCATAAAGCAGTCCCTGCATGAACAAAACTTTATGTGAGACCATTCTTCTTCAGCAAGAAACATTGCCAGGAAACACTTGAAGCAGCCATATTTCAAAATTTTGTTTATTTTAGCAACTTACATATGCTACCGATGCAAGCAAGGCTGCACAGAGAATCAGTTTCTCTCCAACCAACGGATTGACTAGAGGAAGCACCAGCATCTTGAAACATATGATTGAAGGAGTATGAGATAAGAGAAGAAACTAGCATTTAAGGAACTAACTCACATGACATGTTAATCATACAGAGTATGGATGATCCAAAAAGTCGTTTGTCAATTAGTACTATTCAAATGGTTTGGGTTCCATTATTGTGGTATAATAGGACAAAATGGAAGATGTAAAATGTAAAACGTGAAAAAATATGGGATCACAAGAAAGAAAAGTTCACTTTTACTTCTATATAAACAATATGAAACATTCTTCTATAGAATGAATGCTAAAAACATTAACTTTCATGTTAGATGCACCAATGGAGAAGTAATGGAATTTTTTTCATGCTCCAAACCTGTTCTTATTACACTTGATAATAAGAGTTTAAACCTCATAGCTCCCTTGTCAGAACAAAGATTTAAAACTGGGACTTGGGAAGTAATTAGAACAAACGTTATCTTGAGATGACTGAGCTTAGTGAGATAGATTTTTCACTTCAGCATCACATATCAATACAATTTTCGAAGCATATCATGAGGTACCTGAGAAAAAATTGAGCCCACTCCCACCACCATCAAGATTTCTGATAATTGATTTTTGTTGAAACCGAAAACTGACTTCAAATAGTACTGCAAGGTTACAAAGGGAAGTTAAAAGATCTGTAATCATAAAAGAAGTTGGCATCATTTGTAATACAAATTGCATGATTTTATGATAAAATAGTTAAAGTTACCATATATTTTCACCATTAATAACAGTCGGCAAGTATTCTTGCAGAGCATTTAATGCATTATGCATGTACTGAGCTATAGAATAACATATATGATCAGCTCATTGGCAATGATCATCTGACACTAAAGAAAAAATGCAGGTATCTTTCTAAGAAGCAGGAACCTTGACACAGTTCGAAACATACCAATAAGACACTGCTGATGCCAGACATCCCTAATTCATAGAAGAAGGAAATAAGAGAAATGCGCTTAAGAGTTGAGCTGAGGAGAAAATTAAAATCATTAGAGAAATGTAGATTGGTACTTTACTTTTTGTTAAGCATGCATAGAGTTAAACACTAAGTTTCTTCATAATAGAAAAGCAGCAGCTCCAAATGTTGAACTGGGGCACTTGAAACATCTAAAATTTACCTGCTGGTAACAACATGTACAGCATGTTTCATTGAGTAATATCGTTCTTGAACAATCTTAAAAGCCTTCTTTAAGAAAGAGATATGTTGATCTGGCTTTTGAGTTGGTCTTACTGTTTCTCTTAGAAACAGTGACATGTAAAGAGGAACAAAGATCAAAAGAGCTATTGACACCTGAAATTGGAAGTAAATTGATATGAATATGAAAATAAAGATGGATAGAAATGGAGAAATTGTTGCAAGAGAAGCAACCTTAAAAATGTAATCTTCTGGAAGAAAACGTGCTAAGATGTTTCCTGTGACATGTGATGCAGAGAACAGGCCTGTGATCCAACTAAAGGCAGCAGCCCTCTTACTGCCATCAATAACATCTGCCTGAAATACAGTGAAAGAATCAGTAAATTACAATTTTCATGCTTCCAGGTCATGTTCAATGACAACAACACACTGAATGAACTTACAGCATAAGCAACAGAAATGCAGAAAATGCTCCCCTGGCTTATGATATAAGAAATGGTCCGGAGAACATAATAAGCATATACAGATCCTTTCGATTGATCAATGGCAAGTAAAGCTGAAAAATATGATACTGTCAAGACAAATATGCATTTGAACAATGAAAAATTACAATACTAATTAGGTTGAAGAGCATAATCTGCACCACATTTCTAAAATTCAGGTCATTAGCATCTTTCTAGCAAGTCATTAACTAGTTTTTCCAAAGCATCAAGTCTACATAGGCACCACAGACTAGCGTAATGTGATGGAAAATTCTAGTTTCAACTATCAGTACAAGTCTATATCAGTCCTTATAACTTTTGTGGGCAAACCATTCAAAATTTCATAACTCAATATTATAATTAAGAATTGTACTCAAGCATGAGCATATATATTGCAGTCAGCACATCTTAACTGTTATATAAGAGTGACCTTGTTTAAGATCAAAATCAGAAAAAGGGCATTATTTGGTCTCAAATTTTTATGTCCAAAGTTCATGATCCTAAAGAATCCATTTCTACAACCCAACCAAGTTCCCACATCTAATAACTGATGGGTTGAGGGCCATCATAAGAAAACAAGTCAAAGGAATGAAGAGACAGTTAGGACACCCGTAAGGGCTAGTGAATTAATTAGAGACGAATTCAGGTTCTTAGCTGGGTCTGGAAGCTCATCTCACACCAAGCGGCAGCTAATTCACATGCATTGGCTAATGTTGTGTAGAAGTTCTCTGAAAGTAGTACGTCCATTTATAAGGATGAGTTTGTTATCATGACAAGCTATTATAATTCATTAGCTTAACAAAATATGGTTCAAAGTTGTCATATTTCTGGTCTTCTAATCATTGATTCCTAAGACATGAACTTGTAAATTGATAAAGGTTTTAGTAGATCCAGAAAATGCACACAGATTGTGTGATATCTCTTCAGCTTAAAACTTAAAGCTCTTGATTGTTATATACAAATGTAAAATAGTCCTCATCAAGGGCAACTCACTGAAGCTGAATAGTTACCATCTTCCAGATTAACTGTGCCTTCTTACATGCCCACACTTGTGAGAAATAATGTATAAAGTTTGCCGGTTAGCACAGCATTTTACTGTCATTTTCTTAGCTATGTCTCTTTGAAAGGAAATTGAAGGAGATGCACTGGATAGAGTCCATGTGTTCATATTTAATTACATGAAAAGAATTTTCAGCAGAGAATTAAAGATGTCCAAGGAAACATACTGAAAGGAACAATAGTTGTTGATACAGTGAGAAGAAGCAACGGTTTACGCCCATACTCATCAGCCAGCTGACCTAAGAGTGGAAGAACTATCATCTTGAATATTCCAACAACCTGCATGCAAAAACAAAGGCTAAACCTTAAGAGGAAAAAAAATCAATGCAGTGAGCAGAGGTGGAGAAAGGTAGAAATGCTCAGTTATGAAGATAATTGCATTCCAAAATAATATTTTCATTGTTGTATGCTTGAAAACAATTATGTCTCTTTGATTGTACACTACCTATCCCTGGAAGATTCATCTTTCACGTAAGCCTGCTACAGAGACATATTAGCTACTTATAAAGAGAAATGGTATGTTATGGATCTGTATAGCTTCACGAAAGTCAAACAATAGCCTCAACCAAACTACTCCCTCATCACTGTCTCACTCCCCATCCCACCCCTCAGCGGTTAGGAATAAAAAAAATCTCTGACTGAAGCAGCCCTTTTCAAATATTGTCCTCAGCCTTAATTCCTATCTCATATTTCTGCATGGTGATAATATTTGTCTACAACCTGCAGAGCATAATATATGAAAAGCCTACATCTTCTTTCAAAGCACTAAAGTAAAATCACATGAGAATCTCAATCAAGAAAACGTAACAAAATTGAGAAATAAAGAAGCAAATACGCATCAAAGACTATGGTGTCTAAAATAAATTGTCTTTACTGGAGACTCTGATTTTGATTTGCTACTGGAAAGGTGGGTCAATTTACTTACATAAGTTGTGACTTGATTCCTGCCAGGCTAAATGATTCCTTATATGGTCCCACCAAATTTATTTAGAAAAGTAATGAATCTGAATCTGATTTCTCTTTTTTATTTACAAAAGTAAAGAATCTGAACTGATTTATCTTTTATCACTCCACTAGAAGGAAAGGAACATGTTCATGCATATGAAAGGCCAAAAGACAAAGTTTTACAAGTTAATTATTAAGTTTCAAGCCCAGCCTTCAACCACATTAACTTTTGTACCATTACTTTTTCCAAATGAAGTGCTTTGAACACTTGTGACTGATGGAAAGTTAAGCATTATAATGGATAGTGAGCTGCATTTCCATTAACCAAAAGTAACGAAAAACAGGACTTCTCTTTTTCAAGATCCAGTCAGTACATGACTGCAATCTTCATAAGCAATGAATTCTTTTTCCTTTCAAGATAATAAAATGTCATATGGATGTTAAGCATATGCAGATGATAGATCAATGAGGCTGCCATAGAAAATGGCCATATGTGCTATTGGCATGTCCGCTTAACAAGTTGGAACTACACAAAATTGAAAAGAAAAAATGAAAAAATTTGTCCATTATTGATAACAGATGTTTCTCTCTCCATAAACTATGAAACCGATGTTCACTGCAGCATCTTGATTGGCGCATATCCCCATAATAATAACTTGCTTTTTGTCTAATAAAAACATGAATGATTATGCTATCATGCCACTATGTCTTTCACATGTTATTACTCTCATTTAGTGATCTCACTTAGAATTTAATCCTCAACAGATGATTAGAAACTGCGCAATTTTATATCTGCATTAGAAACAGAGACCACCATAATGGAAAGCTAATCTCCAGTTAAGTATATACAAGAAATCAATTTCATATTTGAGGTTCGCACTCTCACTCTTTCCACTTGAAATTGTTAAAACGCAGCTGGACCCAAAATCAGGCATCCTTAAAAAGTCCAAGAAATTCACCAAAGATGAAAAATTCAATATCAGAACTAAAGAAAGACAAGGCACAACTCCAGACATCCCCCAAGATGAGTCAAAAAAAGGAAAAAGAAACCTCAACCAAGAAAGACAAATGCATAATTCTTTCACAATGTCAATCCAGTAAGAAAACTCTAATACAAAAATTTTCAAATCCCATATGGCAATAGGTACATATTCATGATAAAAAAGTCAAACTTGGGCAATCCAAGCTTTTGATGAAGAGCTCACTAAATCAAACAAATGCTCTACATGTGTGTGTGATATATGTATATATCGTGGGAGGGGGGGGGACGAGGATAAGACTAACAGTTTGCTGGATGCCATTGATGTAGATGGCTTCAGGACAAGTCTTGTGGCCTGGACACAGAGCATTAGTAGTGACATCAACCAGCACAGAAACAGTCATCTCTTCAGCAACCCAGTGCACACACAGTGCCAACAGGAGATGCACCAGTGGCCTAAGCTCCCTCATGGCTCTCCCACCACCAATCTTCAGCAAGATTCCAACTTTTTCTTTCTTCCTTCTCCCTCACCTATTCTCCCATCCTTAACAGTCTCTATAAACTTCTCTATATACTATAGTATTAGTATCACTCTCTGTCAGACATTTATTGAAAAATAGATAAAACATTGACTGGGTTGTAAAGAGGGTTTGCATAGGCTGTAGTTGAAAGGATCAAGGATAATGATGTAATATGTTTGCGTGCGTGTCTCGTGCAAGAATGGACTTTTGAACAGATAGTCATAGAATAGCATAAAGAATTATAGAGAGATGCTTTGTAGCATCGTACCTTGTGTTTTTTTAATTGTACAAGGAGCTAGACAGGCTACAAGTTGCAGGAGGCAGCTAGTTTGCACAGCCGATTCGCGTGCCCGCCATTGATGGGCGTGTGCAATATCAACGGCAAACATGAGGCAATTGCTGCTTTTATTCATTTTTGACCTCAACAATAGTTCAATAATTAAATGGGGCTGGGGATAGAAATAAGACAAAGCCTTGAGTTATATTCTTTTTATCTCCAACATCTCTTATTTTAATTCAAGATCCGATTATGAATTTCGACACTTGGACAAGATGGATTTGAAAATAAAGAATAGGCCGTATAATTTTAAATGACACAATATTTCAAAAGGTTATTTTCATTTTGGAAAAGAGATAGCTAGAAGCGTTAGCATTTTAGGTCAACAGAGAACAGGAACCTTTGACATGGAATCACACAACTTTTAAAATAACATTTTAGGTTCATGTTAAAAAATAACAACATAGTATTAATTTTTGTTTACTTACATACATGTACAATTAAAATTCATTAAGGTAGTGATTGATATATACTATGCAAGAATGGAATAACTTTAGAAATGGAATGAAGATGGGAAAGGAATAGTGTTAGTATAACTAATCATATGATTGGTATGTACTAGAAATAAGAATGGAATAGAATCATCGTTCCTTATTTGATTTCATTCTTATGATTGGTATTTAGCAATACTAGATAAGAATTGAATAAAAATATTTTAAATGACCAAATTATCCTTTTATATAGAATTCTTAAAATAAAATATTTTATGATAAATTGCTTATATCTTATAATTCAATTTTTTTTCCTACTATCTTTAATTTTTATTTCACAAAAGTATAAGAGAATAGTTAATTAATATCTTTTTTTTGTTATCACATATTTATTTCTCCATGAATTATCTAATGGTTGAAAATATAAAACTATTATCTACATAAAAGACCTTATTGAACTTACAAATTCGGCTAGTTTAATAAATCAAAATAAGTAGTGTAACCAACTTACTTCTGATATTCAGCTCCTTCCAAAACAAAAAGCTCAAAGTATGTAAATTAGTTTTGCATGGAAGAAAAAAAAAAAAAAACTTCAAATATCACCATGCAGAATAACTATGACCAATTGCTCTTTTCCCTCTTCAATCATGCTAAAGAATAGAGCTGTTAATTTATGGTCACGAGCAATATGGCACACAACTTTGATAACTTCCACAGTAATAAGATTGGGGTTCTTCCTCATCTCATAATCAAACACCTTCCTTAATATTTATGTCAGAAAAGTGCTTTTGATCATTCCATCTCGGCGGACTATTTCGTTATGTTGTAAAAGCCAACCTCCAAATATATCATTTGTATTAATGTTTTTTTTTAAATTAAGCAAAAAATTATAATGGTTTAAACATAATTTTCATTTATGGTGATCCAACATTACCCACACCAAATTTGATAAACAACGCCACCATACATCAATGTCTAAGCAAAGTAGTTTACCTTTTTGGCATCGAATATCATATTTTAAGCTAGCACCACTTTTATGATCACCACCTAGCTTCTTGAATACAGTTTTCGAGAGAAGAGTAGAGACTAGCAAAATTGTATATTAAAAGAAGAAGCAATGTGATTAATAATTAAATGACAAGGATAATGATGTATTTTTTGTTTCTTTAGAGTAAAAATAAAAGAGAAATCTTGTAATAAAAGAAATATGGTACCTAATTAATTTGCTTTTAATAGAGTTTGAAGATTACAGAAGAAATTATGTAAGAAGAAAATAGCTTCAAGAAGAATTTGTAATGATTTAGAATTCTATTATTAAATATCATGGGTAATTTTTTCAAATATAAAAATAAGTTCATTCCTAACAGATTGGGAATAGCTAAACCTAGGGGGAGGGAAGGAATGGCAATTGAGTCAATTGACTGCACATCTTTAACATGGAATTATAAACTTCTAACATAACATTTTAGGTCAACTTCAAAAGTAGAAGCATTCAACATGTTGAAGTTTGAACTTTGAAGTAGAAGCATTTAGCATATTGAAGACATCATTTTTATCAACATTAGTTATTCAGTTGTTTATAGCAAACTATGTCATTATCCTCACATTAGAAAAAATTGCTTTTTTGGTCCCATTGCTTAACTGTACATGCATTGTTAATCCCGAGCTTATGACATTCAATACATTTGATCCAAATCTCATAACTTTTTTAACACTTTGGGTCATCCTCCCAAATTTTTGTTAAAACTTGGACATAAACTGTTATTTATTTATAAAACCCCCCTAAAGTTTTATCTATTTATAAAAGACCCCAAAATATCTTATAAAAAAAATTAAAAAATAATAAAAAATTGGAAATTAAGTACCACAAAAAATCTATAAAAAAAAGTATTCTAAAATGAATACATATCTACACGTGTAGATATATATATACACACGTTTATATTTTCTATACTATTCTAAAAAAGAAGACACTTTTGTGTTTAAAGTGGTAGTTTCTTTTTATTAATTACATGACTTGTCCTTTCATCCATCCAAAAAATAGAAAAAATAATTTAAATTAAGAGACAAAATAAAGATTTCACCATTAAGAAAATAATTTGGATACCAATTTATTAAATTTCTAAATTTATCCTTTAAAACATCCTTAAAATATTATTTAACAAGGCCACAAATATAATTTTATTGAAACCCACTAACCCACAATTTGAAAACAACTAATTCCTTTCATCTTGCCACATTGCAGTCATTTGGATTCCAAACTCAATCCTAGTCAAACTCCATTGCAAATAGACAATTTATATCTAATCGGCCTCCAATCAATTTCTTGATGGTTTGTCTTTTTCTTTTACCCTTTTCCATTGGGTGTTTAGTCTTGGTATCTTGATGGTTTGTCTTTTTCTTTTACCTTTTTCCATTGGGTGTTTAGTATTGGTATCTTGATGGTTTGTCTTTTTCTTTTACCTTTTTCCATTGGGTGTTTAGTCTTGGTATGTTTCTTCATTCCTTTTTTCATTTCTTTTTTTTTTCCTTTTTATAGAACAATCAAAGTGGCTAGAACAAACTAAATGTTGCCATCAATTATTATATCCACAACTCCTTGTGCAGTCACATTCCCTATAAATTCAGTAGTGAAATGGCAAGAGAAGGCAGGGAGTGAATGGAGGATATTCGTTGGAGTAGTGAAAGATCCTACAGCGCAGCGGGTGGGCCTAGAGGCGAATCTGACTAGGGCGAGTGTTTGAATCTGAATAGAGAGCCTTCTCCATATGGTTCCGATCCAATTAGGGTGTTGGATTTGGTCTCATATGGCCCCTTTGATCGACAACAATTGATTGTTCCTCTAGAAATCTAGATTCGAAGATGAAAATTGTGGGGAAAATGAAGAGATGAAATGGAGCTAGGGGGCATTGGGAAATGGCATTTTTTCATTCCTTTACTACAAATCTATGTACAAAGTAATCATTTATGAATGATAATTTTTGCAAAGAACATGAATTCTGAAGGAAAACATCCTAATTTAGAGATATATTTACAAAATTGATTTAGGAAAGAGATATTTTAGTTTGAGTTTTTCCAAATTCAAAAAGAAATTTAGTGTCCTAAATTGATACATTTTTGGATTCTAGGAAAAGGTTTTGCCAGTTGATTTCATGAAATCTATAAAAAAGGCTAACGTATTAATTTCTTTTTCTTTTTATTCTTTCCATGCATGTAATCACTTTGTAGGTGCACGTCACATCCTCTTGGTATACTTGAATCAATTACGTTTTTGTATTTACCATTATTCTTGCTGTCATATTCAAGTTTCTTACTCTTCTTCAAGTCATGGTGCCTATCTTGATTTGTGGTTTTGTTGAAAAAAAATTGATATATGTAAAAAAAATTCCTTAATGGTCTTTGTATCTGTTTGCATATACATGAATGAATTATCCATCAATGAATTGACAAGATTTTTGCTTAAAATGCCAATAAATTAAATCAATACATAATTTATATGTTTCATGTAGAGAATTTTATGATTAAGTATCTAACTATATCCAAAAATGTTATCCCTAAGGCATATATTCCTTTGAAAAATTAAATTAGATATTTATGGAACTCATTATGTCTTATTTGTAATCATTACATATGTTAGCAAGCCCCAGCAACTACAAACATGTACTTTGTCATACTAATTTCTTTATAAAACTTTGTAAATATCTTGACAATGGATTTTGCATATCTTTAAATCGCATTGGGATGACAATAAAATCTATTATTACGTAAAATATTTTATATCAATAGTTACGTATTTTAAGTATTATATAATTTTTATAGGAAGAGAGAATATGTACAAAAATTATGTAATATTTAAAAATAATTACAAGCCTTTGTATTCAATCTCTAAAAATTCATGTCTGCAGCAAAAGCTTACTGTGAGGAGTCTTAGTTGTATAATAAAATTATTCTATACATAAATTATTTATCAATACTTTCTTTTAACATATGCATTTACAATTTGTGTAAAAATATTTATATTCATTTTTGATTGGTGATTTAATTAGCTACATATTTTAAACAATTCTAATTTTATTATGTTAAAGAAAAAATACATACACAAAAATTACGTTACATTCACAAAAATTATCTTCCTTTTTTATTTTTTGGTGGTATTTTGGTAGAAAAACTTTATTTTGGAAGCAAAATTCAGTGAGTGAAATTTAACGTTTGATATTATTTTGGAAGATGAAAAATACTTGGAAAAATACAAACAAACATAGCCTCAGTATCATTACAAATCGTTGAAAAAATTATTTATCACATGCTCAATTTGATGGTATTAATATATTGCGAGCGTACATGGTATTATATTTTCAAAATTGTAAGTAAACTAATTGTAATAGGATTAAAAATGATTATTACTTCATTTTATTACGATACTTTAATCATTTATCTTTTCAATTGATTAACTTAATGTGCATACTTATATTGATTAATTCATCAATATTTGCTAACTTTATTGAAATTATTTTAATTTTATATTTACCAATACAAAAAAAAATGCAACAAGAAAGGTAAAAAATTAATAAAAGATCTAATTAAATAAATAAATAAGAAAAAGATCAATGAGACTAATAAATTAAATTCACTAAAATGGATACCCCAAATTCAAGTAAACCAAAGCCTATTAAAAGCATAATCAATATAAATAACAACTCTCAAAGCCAATGTGGCATCTTAGCAATCATTTGCTAACTCAGGTTCTAACTCTACGCAAGCATATTCTATGAGTGAAACTCCAACTCAACTTACTGATTTTTGAAAAGGATCTTAATTCCATTTCTGTATAGCATTAAATACTAATTTTTAAGAAATTTATAATAGTAACTTATAATCTAAAAAAGAGAGAAATTGTTTAAAAAATTGTCTTTCATGACTTAATTCTATTATTAGTCCTTCGTGACTTAGATCTATTATTAGCTTTTTATTAGTTGAAAGGCTTGTTTGCTTCATTTGCATGAATTTAAGTAAAATACATACAAAAATTTTAAAGTTAATAGAGTTTTTGTGTTCATCAAGCACGTTTTTCCTTTATTTGGCTTACAATATTAATGTAAGGATAAAATTTAGGGTCAATTACATCTACCTCTCTTGAGGTTTGGCATAATTGCCCCGTTGTTTTGAAAATTACCAATACCCCTCTAAACTTTGGGACCTAAATGTAATGTAGATGGGAATTGTAAAATTACCAAAATGCCCAGATGGGAAAAAAAAGTGAAAATGGGTAAGTTTTTAGTGGACAAAAATCCTCTTGTGTCTGGCACCTAAAGTAGCAAAAAAAAAAAACAAAACAAAACAAAACAAAAAACCAAAACTCAATCTTTTTGTATTCATTCTTTCAGACAAAAGAGAAAACCCTCCCTATGTACTCAACAAACTCATCATCTCCCACTTAAAATCTAGCCATTTACATCCATAGAACGCGGTAGAAGTGTGGTTTCCGTGAACTTGACCAACTGTTAGACACAGGGCTTTGAAAATAAACGTGATTTGGTTTAAAAAAGGTAAGAAACCAACACTTTTGAAATGGGTTGTCTGAAAGTAGTAAAAAATCTATATTGTTTCATCTTTTCATGGCTATCGAGCATGGTGTGGAATAGAGTTTCATGTACTATGGTGTCAAATAAAGTTTTATGTGTATGGGTTTTGTGATTTTGTGTGTCTTAATGCATGATCATAGTATGAATGCACATTTTAATTGTTAATAATGTTCATATAGTCATTTTATTTTTCAAATATTCACAATTTTGTTGAAAAACTGAAGAACCCTAACTTGATGTTACTGTGTTTCATGTATTTATAATGATATATATGTTATATGTCTTTGTTGTTGCGTTTGATAGAATTCATATGAAGAACTCTCCCCCCAACAACCTCCATTTTTATTCTCTGTATAAAGTTCAGTTTATGAATAGTGGCTTCATCTTAGATATTTGAATTTGTTATGGGTCAATTAAGTCTATTTTTACAAGTGTTCATTCATAATAAATCAATAGCTATTATTAATAAATTTATGCACTAATTATTTACTAAATTCTTATCAGTATGTGTATACATTTGTGACATATTCATTCATTTATTTGAAACAAATATGACTGAGGCAGTGTATACACTTATTACTCATCATCTGGGCAAGAATAAGATAATCAAGAATGTTAATTTAGACCGATACAGCTTCTTTGATCTCCTTGATGATGTTAGGGATATGCATCATATAGGTAAGGTCCCTTTGATAATTGGGTTTGGAGTAAGTGGAAATGAAGATATGATGTCGATGTTAGATGATCAAGATGTATTAAATATGTTTTCTAGGAATATGGGTTCAAAAAGAATTAATATTTTTGTTGACTGTGTTGACAATGGCCTTAATGAGGTTGAGAGAATTGATGAGGTAGGTGAGCATGAGGCAAAGGAGGGTGATGAAGTTGAGAATGACAGTGATGAGGGAGAGGAGAATGAGGGAGGTAAGAATGGAGTTAATGGTAAGGAGGGTCAAGGTGAGGAGGACACTAGGCATGGATCTAGAATTGGAGATGAGAGTAGCTCTGAGTCATTATTTATGCCAACTATTGAGGATGATGATTCCATAAGTTTAGTATCAGAAAGTAGTGATAATAATGAGCTTTCTAGCTATAGTTCAAATAACCACTGTGAAACTCATCATTCAAGTGATGAGGAGTTTGTAGAGGATCCCATGAAAGGTGCTTTGAATAGAAATATTATATAGTTTTCTAGTGTGCCCAATGAGAGAATTATTTAGAAAAAGGAATGACCATTATCAATGTAAATACTTTTAGGGACACTTTGAGAAATTTTGTTATTCAAGAGGGTTTTAAGATAGTGAGTGAAAAATGAACCATCTAGGGTTACATGTCATTGTGCTAAACAAAATTGTCCTTAGAGGATACATACATCCTTATTAGGTGATGGTGTGACTTTTCAAATTAATACACACCAAAGCACACACACATACGTGAGGGCTAACAGTACTAAGGAAGCTAGTGTTAAGTAGATAGCTTCAAAACTTGTTTCTATTTTGAGAGATAAGCCTCGAATGAAGACTAGAGAGATCAGGAGTGAAATGTAAAAGTTTGGAGTGAATCCTCCATACACACAGACTTATAGGGCAAAGAAAAAAGCTTTTGAGAAGATAGAGAGCCATCATTTTGAGTCCTATGCCCTTCTACCATCATACTGTAAGATGTTGTGTTTAAAAAATATGGGAAGTGTAGTTCAGTTGCAATGTGATCTTCAGGGAGATTAAGATGGAGGCTCCTCTAGCATACCAGCTTTACCTTCATTCAAAAAAATATTTATTGGCTTGGCTGTTTTAAGAAATGACTTCATGCAAGGCTATAGCCCATTCATAGGCTTGATGGATACCACCTAGAAGGTCCATTTTGTGGTATCTTATTGGTTGCTGTTAGGTTGGATGGTAATAATAGATTGCTCCCAGTGGCATTTGCTGTGGCTGAATTAGAATGCAAGGACAGCTGTATGTTTTCTTTAAACACTTATGCTTACAGGATTCTCAAGTGATTTGCCATGGTCATTCATGAGTGATAGACAAAAGGTATGAAATTTAATACTTTATTCTTTTGGTATACTTAATTTCATTGTTTCATGTGCTTGTGAATTCATTGTGGGTTGCACTATAGGTTAGAAACGTCTTTGTATTTTGAAAAACTATTGGATGTATGCAGACTGTGCTGATTTGATGCAAAATTGTTGGATACAAACTGTTATATTTTGATACATGCAAACTATGCCGACTGTGTGCATCTGAAAGGGTATATTTGTTATGTTAATAATATGTTAGGGGGTAAAATGTAATGCATGGCATGTTGAAGGCTATAAAACTAAACCTTATACACTTCATTTTGTACACTGTATGGTAGGGTTTGAAGAATAATATATAGAACTAATATTATAAACTCCTCCATTGTAAGGGCTGGTTGAGACAATAGATGAGCTTGTCCTCATGCCATCAACAGAAGGTGTGCAAAGCATATATATATATATATATGCCAATTTCAAAAGCCAATTTACGGGTGCTACTTTAAAAATGTACTTTTGGCAAACTACCAGATCATATGATACATTAAGCTTCTACTTTGCAATGCATAAATTGAAAGAAATTAAGCCTGTTGCATATGATTAGCTCTTGAAAATTCCCTCTTAGCAATAGTCTAGATATGCCTTTGATATTAGAATTAAGAATGATCATGTGACCAACAACATTTTAGAATCCTTTAACCATTGGGTTGGTGACCTTAGGCAAAACCTATTCTTACTTTGTTAGATGGGTTGAGAGGAAAACTTACGAGTAGATTACATAAGAGGTATGAGAAGGGATTAAGCTGGAGGAGTGATATAGTTCCTAATGCTATTAAACTTTTGAATGTGGTGGTTGAGGAATCCAAAAGATGTACTTTGCTTCTGGCTAGGCAGTGGAAGTATGAAGTGCACAATGAAAACATACACTATATAGTTAATTTGCAAACTAGGACTTGTGATTGTAAGAAGTGGGAGATTAGTGGTATACCCTACAGGCATGGTGTACTTGTCATAGCTTCTATGAGAGAAAGGATAGAGAATTATATTGACACTAGGTTTTCAAAGGAGAGGTATATGAAAGCCTATAGACATATGATTCATCTCATCATTGACCTTAGCTTTTGGTCGCAAGATATGAATGTCACCCCCAAAGACCTACAACCCCCTTTCAAAAAAAAGCCGCTAGAAAGACCAAAGAAAAGTAGGAGAAAAGAGTTAGGTGAACCAGTTGTTGTTAAGAGGTCAGGCATTTTGAGATGTAAGAAGTGTGTAATGGACAAGGTCATTATAGTAGGACATGCCAGCTTCAACCACAAAATGTTTCTCAAAGTTTGACCAAGAATGTGGTGAGCTAATTTATATGTATTTAATTCTATCTATATTTTACCAAGTATGATAATATAGATAACTATTTATAATTATTGCACACTTTGTTGCTCTATTTGATGTTTTAGGTTAGTGAAAGAGTGAAGAACAGTGCCAGCCAAAGCAAAAAAGGAAGGGTAAGGGGGAGTAAAAGCCAGAGCATGAGTGAGGTGACAAACATCAATTTTATGTTTTACTTTTTTCCTAATTCAAAGTTAAATTTTACAAAATGCATTTAATTGAAATGTTGACATGTTAATCAACCTATTGCACATGAGCTAGTTGTACATGTTTCTCAAAAGGGTAGAGGAAGGGAAGGAGGAAGAGAGGAAAGAAAGGTAGGAGCCAAAGTCAAGACTCTGTTTCAAGTAGCCCAGATAAGGAAATGAGGAATAAGAGTAGATATGAGGTTTGGCAAAACATTTATTAGTTTCAAACATATTTGACTTGCTCTCATTATTCATTTCTTTACTTGCTTTCACTTTAATTATTTTAGCAAATTAGCAAGATTGCAGCAAAACATGCTAAAGTTGAAGCTGGCATTGAAGTTAAAGCTAAAGAGGAGGCTGAAAAAGATCCTAAACCTACCAACTATTTTCCTGAACCTACTGAGGTGTTTCCTAAACTTGACTATGTTCCTGATTTGCCACATATATACTTGAACCTATTGCTACATTAGAAGTTGGTGAAGAAGCAATTAGCCTTATTCCTGAAGTTGCTAAAAAAGTTATGGCTAACTTGGTTCCTGGAGCAGTATCTCAAACACCTATCCCAGCTAAGAAAATGGGAAGATAAAAAAAGGCTACTTATATGTCAACCCCTACAATGCAAAAGAAGAAGAAAACAAATGGGGGAAGTAGAAAAAACAAAAACCCCTCCAAAGCTCCTCCAGTTACTCCTTTTGCACACTCCAACACTGCTCCACCCTCCAAAATTGCTCCAACTACAACCTCTGCACCCTCACAGGCTCCTCCAACTGCACATGCTACATAGTCCAGCACAAGTGCAAATGATGACTTTGAGTGTGAATGCCCTCAAATGGGCGGCAACTTATTTATGAACATATACTATTACCTTGACTTTTATTTTGTTATTTACTATTTTGATGGATGGATGGATGGATGGATTGATGGATTTGGGAAGGTTGTTGGATGGTTTTTGGAGATTATGTAGATAATATTTGGATGGATATTGGTTGGATATATGTTGATATTTTGGGAAGAATATTAAGTGGAATTTAGTATGGTTTTTGGAGATATTGGATTATTGAAGCTTTGAATTGTGAGGTGAACAAATTATGTGTGCTAACTTTATGTGATTAATGAAAGCATGATTCTTGATTGGAATGGTTGGTTTTATGGTTGTTTTTACTTGGTGACATTGTGCAATGCATAACATTACAACTTGAATGAAAATGCATACTTGATTCACTAATATTTAGAAACAAATTTACATTACAATTCCGTACTAATTCACTAGCATTTTGACAATTTGGCCGACCAAGAACAAGTTTAAAAGTAACATATTAACTAAAACATCCTTATACAATCGATTTTCATTCTTCAAGCCACATGATTAGGAGGTTGTCTTTGCACCAAACTAGTGGCTTCAAAATCTTCATAAACTCCTCCCAAAATATCACTATAGCCTCGATTTAAATCTTCTTTAGTAGGTAAACACCATTGTGAGAAACCAAGCTCCCCACAATAATAAAAAATTCTCGGATTATTCCTAGTCTTGAACACCATTATTGATGTCTTCTTCTTACAATTTTTCCTTCCACACTTATCTTACTTGTATTTCAATGGCCTCCATTTACTAGATGATGTGCTCCATGAAGAATCCATATTGTTTTGGGAAAAAATTCAATGGAATATGTGTGTGTATATATAGGAAAGATTCAAGAGGACAAACAGCTATAAATAGCTAGGCTGATTTTTGCTCTATTTTGTTACAATTAAGTCCTAAAAAAAACAATAATAACAAATAAACCCTTTCAAAATTCAAAAATCTTACAATACCACCCATGAGGGTATTTTTGTCCACAAAAAAAGTCAAACAAGATCAAAAATGCCATCAGATAGCCTAAGGACATTTTTAGAATTTCACCCAAAAATTTTAACAGCCGTTTGGTGAAACCCTAACAGCAACTAACGGCTGGGCTACAATGTTGGACAGCAATTAAGTTCAGGGGTATTTGTAATTTTCAAAACAACGGGGATTTTTTTTAATTATGACAAATCTCTGGGGAGATAGATGTAATTGACTCTAAAATTTAAAAACAATAATTACATAAAAGGGGATTCCAACTCCATGCCCAAATCCTCCTTGTTGTCTCCTCAATCACCACAGTCTAGGAATCATTCTCCAACTTTTTAACATAAGATCACTCGAAGTATGTTGATCAAGAAAAGTTCAATTTATACGAAATATTTTGAAGCTCACAATTATTTCCAAATCAAATTAAAATTTTTGAAAAAAAATTGAGCAAGTTCACAATTAATAAAAAAAAGGTTAGGTGTAAATTCAAGTAGAGCCTAGCTCGAGCCTAAGAAAGCTTGAATCTATAAATAAAAAATTTAATGAAATGTTAGAAAAATGGCATGTTTAAAACAAATAAAATAAAGATATTATTACCCTTAGATGTATTGCTAGTAATCCATGTTTTTTAATAAAACATCAACTCATTTTTGTGTATTTTTGAATGATACTCCTAAAATGCTCCAAACATTTTTCATTCCTTATCATTATAATTTATGCATAGAGCAACTATCATTTACAATCCTCTACAATTATCCTATAGCACCACTAGTACTACTACTTTATCATAAATTTTTCTCTTTATTTATCTAATAAGTCAAATAAATACATTGAAGTACTTAAAGTAAACTAAACTCAAGTTGTGCCAAACTCGTTAAATAATGAAATGGAACTTGAATAATTCCTTATATGAGCTTTGCTTAATTCACTTCTAATGCAGCCATATAGTGTCACATATATCATTAGGAAAAAAGAGGAAATGAAATGATTCAAGAATAGAATATATTAACTTCAAACTTCTTTTCAAGAATGAACCAAAATTCACAAGATACATAGATTTTTGTCTATAAGATTATTAAAGATGACATTATGATACACCCAACTACTCCATCTACACGTTATTCTTACATTAGGATATCATGGTCTCTGTGTCTACAAGATTAGGATATCTTGTGTATATCTTTACAAACTCATCATTTTGAGTCAAAAGATAAATAGATAGATTTAGACAACCCTATTCACCTTAGCAAACTTCGAATGTTATATAGTCACCAGTATTCCTTATGACAAAAGTGACGTTTCAATGTCTTCTATGTTTTCTTCTAAATTCTTGTTGGATGGAGCATCTAGATTTAATGTCCAAGCAAAGCACAATGAAATCACCTAAAGGACAAGCATTAGAGTATATGAATTATAGCATACACAATAAAACTCGCACATTAAAGAGTTGTCCAAATACAATATAAGATTTATGAAGCTTACCATGCTTAGAGATGTAAATATGATGCTAAAACCTTAATAGTTGAAAAGCGCATCCTTGGACAAAAACCATGCTGGAAAAAAGACAAAACAAGAGTTAAAAAAAGAGAATTTGGCAACAATTTTTTTTGTCCCAAATAGGGATTGAAATGGAATAGCCGGCTTACTGGTTAATGGACTCATTGCAAGAGGGGAAAGTAGAATAGCAATGGATTGCACACCAACTATAAAACCTTGTATTTTTCCCTAATTCAAGAAAAGCAAGTACAAAAATAAAAGCAGTTTCATCAGTTCATACTAGCCAAGGGACTCATCAAAGACTAGGCAGTCAGATTAATAGAGAATTTTAACAAACTAGGCAACTAGGTTAACTAATGCACTTAAGTAGATGAACATATCAAATGAAGTGGGAAATCAAACAAAATCCCTTTTAGGTAAGGTAAAAATGAGGTTCTTCAGTGTAGGAGTTTGAAAGTGTGTTCATCCCAATGGATTGCTTTTTGACTTATGTTTGATTGGAGGTGCTGTTTTCAATGAGATACCATGAATTTCTCTACAACATTAATTTAGAATTTATCAATAGACTTACCTGATCTTCTGAGTTTGATGCCTTAGAAATCACTACATAAGTCTAGCATTGATTTAAATAATGAGTAAGATCAAAGATGGATGAGAAATTAACAAAATAGAGCAAATAAATGTTGAATTTGAATAACATAGCTATAGCTCTAGTGGTAGGCAGAACAAGGCTTGGAGGGAGTTACTTACATAAGGTTTTACAAGGACATGGATGACTCTAAGAGATGCACTCAAATAGAGCACCTATGTTAGCATAGCTAGAAGATAATGACTATGCAAAAGATAGACAACATAGTTACAAGTTGATAGATAAATCTCAAGTTTGCACAGAGGTTTCCAGTACTAGTTCTTATATTATGTTTATTGTCTATTCTTGATTCGACACACTTCCACTATAATGTTCAAGTAGATACTATTACTTTCTCTCGAACCCCACCCCCACCCCCACCCCCACCCTAAAGAAAAGAAATATGAAAACTAAAGAAAGAAGAAGAAGGGAAAAAATGCACACATAATATCAAATTTGGCATGTTAGTTACATACCCATGATGCCCATGCCAAGCCACAAAGTACTCCCTGCATAAAACAAACTTTATGTGAGACCATTTTTCTTCAACAAGAAAACATTGTCAGGAAACACTTGATGCAACCATATTTCAAAATTATGTTTATTTTAGCAATTTACATATGCTATCAATGCGAGCAATGCTGCAAAAAGAATTTGTTTATCTCCAACCAATGGATTGACTAGAGGAAGCACCAACATCTTGAAACATTGGATTGAAAGAGCATGAGATAAAGGGAGAAACTAACATTTAAGGAATTAAAATTCACATGACATGTTTAATCATATAGCCTATAGATGATCTAAAAAGTTGTTTGTCCTTTAGTAGTATTCAAATGGAATGGATTCCATGATTGTGGTGCAACAAGACAAGATGGAAGGTGTAAAATGTAGAACATGAAAAAATATGGTATCACAAGACAACAAAATTCATTTTTACCTCTATATGAACATTATGAAATTTCTTTGATAGAATGAATGCTAAAAACATAAAATTTCATGTTAGATGCTCCAATGGAGAAGTAATGGAATTTTTAACGTCCAAACCATTTCTTATTACACTTGCTAATAAAAGTTCAAACTTCGCAGCATCCTTGTCAGAGCAAAAGATCTAAAACTATCTTGAGATGGATAAGCTTAGTGAGATAGGTTTTTCACTTCAATATCACATATCAATACAATTGTCAAAGCATATCATCAGGTACCTAAGACAAAAATGAGCCCACTCCTTCCATCATCAAGATTTTTGATAATTGATTTTTGTTGAAATCGAAAACTGACTTCAAATAGTACTACATGGTTACAAAGGGAAGTCAAAAGAGCTTTAATCATAAAAAAAGTTAGCATAATTTATATTGCAAATTGCAGTTTTCAGGATAAAATAGTTAAAGTTACTGCATATTTTTGCCATTAATAAGAGTCACAAGTATTCTTGCAGAGAATTTAATGCACTATGCATGTTTGTTTTTTAAATTAAACTGCAATGTGTGGGGGTTTTGGGCCATGAACCCCAACCTGTATGTTAGCATGGAAAAGAGTCAGATTTGCACATCGAGAATGATAAGAGCAAGACAAAATGGGAGGTGAAACTCCCATGACTCTTATGCTATACAATTGGAAAGGATAAAATAAGAGCATTACTAACCCACTATTTAGCTTTCTATACAGAAGACAAAAGAAGACAAAAAAGACAACTGTGGTTGCCCATGTCCTTCACTTAATGCAGATGTATTGAAGATCAAGTTCCTCAAACGAATCAGGTTTTTGGCCTTTAATGGTATATCATGGAAATCCAATATCATTTCTTGGAGGAGGGCAGTCGCTTGCTTTGCCAAAAAATCAGCCATAGCATTTTCTTCTCTAAAGATGTGCAAAAAGGAAACCTTGAGGATGGAAGTTAGCATTTTAATCTTCCCAATGAGATAAGCAAAATGTCTAGTAGAAGTGGGAAGCCTCTTCGATAAAGTGAATGGAACTTTAACATCCATTTCCATAAGAATATTGTTGATACCCTTGGTCACACAAAGCTCCAAACCCTGCTTAATCACATAAAGGTCAGCATAAAGATTGTTTTTAAGGCTAATAAGGGACATGAAAGCAAAAAGAACTGAACCCTTATCATTCCTAATTACCCCTGCCACTCCAGCCCATCTAAGATTACCGAGGGCTGAACTATCAGTGTTGAGCTTAAAAGTTCCCCTCAAAGGTTTTTCCCATATGATGATCTAATGCCTACGAAGAGGTTTGCCAAGACTAGGGACGTCAAAACTTCTGGACAAAACATTGTCGCCAATCTAGTGAGAATCATTGATCAATCCTGCCTTAATTACCACATGAAGATAAAGTTTAATGCACCAAATGATGAGCTAGGGAGATGCAAACAGATTTTTATGTTTATTATCATTACAAACACACCAAATGAACCATAGGACTAACGCTGGTATAAAACGAACATGCATTTTGGCCCCATGGGGGGCACTACTTTTCCATTTTTGGAGTAAGAGTTTCACCTCTGTAGAATGCGGCATATTAACCTGGAAAATATTTATGAAATGCTTCCATACCTCCCTTGCAATATGACATTCCATAAACAAGTGAGAAACAGTCTCTATAGCCGAACAAAATCAATGCTTAGAGGCCAACAAAATGCCTTTCCTTTGTAGTCTCACTTCAACGGGAATGAGATCATTGATTAATCTCCAAAGGAAGATAGAGATTGTTGGCGTGTGAACAAAATTCCAACAGTTTACATTGATGCTCGCCTCACGTCCCTTTTGTCTAATGCACCTCCAAGCCCATTTCATACTAAACTTGCCATTGGGGGAGAGCATCCAGTAAGGAGTGTCAAGGGTACCCTAAAGGATAGGGATACAGCAAATGAGCTCCGCTATCTCTACTGGAACCACTTCCATCAGTTTCAGCTTACACCAAGTGCCATTAACCCAAAACTCACTAACCGGGACTAGATTGGCAATGTTGAGTTGAAGCCTCATGTTAAGGGATTCTTCATTTAGCTACTTATATTTCCGGAATGCTATACGGCCTTTTCCTAAACTCCAAAATAAAAATTTTTCAGCAAGCTCCCAAATGGCATAAAGATGTTTCCAAACATGGGAATGTTGAGGGGCAACTTTGATATTCATGGGATGTCGAGTGGCACAATATCTCTTGTGCATATAATCTGCCCACAAAGATTTGCTAGTTCTAAATCTCCGCCACAGTTTCATTGTGAATGTCGTAGCCATATCCCCCAAGTTTCTTACTTGAAGGCCACCTTCCTCAATAGGGAGGCATAATTTTTCTCAAGATCTCCCATGCATCCTCTGCTTTCCTAGTGTAGATCCCCAACAATAAGGATTGAAAACTCTCTCAAATTTGGTCAGCACATTTTTCGGAGGGCACTTGACTTGACGGATGTATATAGGAATAGAGAATAATGTGCTTTTCAATAGAGTTAACCTACCACCAATCAGAATTTTTAGTGTTCCCACCCCATGAGTTTCCTCTTCACCTTTTCTAGAATTGGATCATACATAAAGGCCGCTTGATTACCTCCAAGGTAGTAGAACGGTAAGTCGGATTGGGAGAAGCCCATAACCCTTTCAATTCTGGCAATAGTATCAGTGCCGCTCTTATAGACAATAAATGAGCTTTTGGATGGATTAATAAGTTGCCTAGAAGATTCCTCATACTTTGAAAGGAAGAATTTAATCAGATTGAGACTTTTTCTGTTGGCTGTAGATAAGATTGGCAATAATTAATGCACTATGCAAGTACTAAGCTATAGAATAACATATCTGATCAGCTTATATTGGCAATGATCATCTGATCAGCTTATATTGGAAATGGTCATCTGACAGTAAAGAAAAAATGCAGGCATCTTTCTAAGAAGTAGGAACCTTGACACAGTTTGAGACATACCAATTAGACACAACTGATGCCAGACATCCACAATTTATAGAAGGAAACAAGAAAAATGCGCTTAAGTGTTGAGCTAAGGAGAAAATAAAAATCGTTAGGGGAATGTAGAATGGTACTTTACTTTTTGTTAAGCATGCATGGAGTTACATACTAAATTTCTTCATAACAGAAAAGCAGCAGCTCCAAATGTTGAACTGGAGCACTTGAAAACTCTAAAATTTACCTGCTGGTAACACGTGAGCAGCATGCTTCATTGAGTAATATCGTTCTTGAACAATCTTAAACGCCTTCTTTAAGAAAGGGATATGTTGATCTGGCTCTTGAGTTTGTGTTGCTGGTTCTCTTGGAACTGTTTCTCTTAGAAACAGTGGCATGTAAAGCAGAGCAAAGATCGAAAGAGCTATTGTCACCTGAAATTGGAAGTAACATGATGTGAATATGAAAGTAAAGATGGACAGAAATAGAGAAGTTGTTGCAAGAGAAGCATACCTCAAAGATGTTATCTTTGGGAAGAAAACGTGCTAAGATGTTTCCTATGACATGTGATGCAGAGGACGGGCCTGTGATCCAATGAAAGGCAGTAGCCTTCTCACTGCCGCCATCAATAACACCTGCACTGCCATCGATAACATCTGCCTGAAATACGGTGAAAGAATCAGTAAATTATAATTATCATGCTTCCAGGTCATGTTCAATGACACCAACACACTGAATGAACTTACAGCATAAGCAAAAGAAATGAAGAAAATGCTCCCCGGCTTATGATACAAGAAATGGTCTGGATAACATAATAAGCATTTACTGATCCTTTCGATTGATCGATGGCAAGCAAAGCTGAAAAATATGATACTATCAAGACAAATATGCATTTGAACAATTGAAAAATTACGATATTAATTAGGTTGAAGAGCATGATCTGCAACACATTTCAACTCATTAGCATCATAATAGTGAAGCCATTGACTAGTTTTTCTGAAAGCATGAAGTCTACATAGGCACAGGCTAGCGTGGTGCAATGGAAAAATCTAGTTGCAATTACTAGTACAAGCCTACATCAGTGCTTACAACTTCTGGTGGGGCAAACCTCTCAAAATTTCACAACTCAATATTCCAATTAAGAAAGGTACTCGAGAATGAGCCAATATGCTGCAGTCATCACATCTTAAAACTTAAAGCTCTTGATTCTTATATACAAATGTAAAATAGTCCTCATCAAGGGTAACTCACTGAAGCTGAATAGTTACCATCTTCCAGATTAACGGTGCCTTATTACATACCCACGCTTGTGAGAAATAATATATGAAGTTTGCCAATTAGCACAGCATTTTACTGTCATTTCCTTGGCTGTGTTTGTTTGAAAGGAAATTTCAAGGAAAGGCCCCGGAGAGAGTCCAGGTGTTCATATTTAATTATGTGAAATGAATTTTCAGCAGAGAATAAAGATGTCCGGGGAAACACACTGAAAGGAGCAATAGTTGCTGATACAGTAAGAAGAAGCACCAGTTTCCGCCCATACTCATCAGCCAGCTGACCTAAGAGTGGAAAAACTATCATCTTGAATATTCCAACAACCTACAAGCACAAACAAAGGCCAAACCTTGATAGGGAAAAAAATCAATGCAGTCAGCAGAGGTGGAGATTGGTACAAATGCTCAGTTATGTAGATAATTGCATTCTAAAGCAATGTTTCCAATGTTGTATACTTGAAAACAATTATGAGACGTTGATTATGCACCACCTATTCTTGGAAGATTCATCTTTCATGTAAGCCCTCTACAGGAATGTATTAGTTACTTAACAAAAGAGAAATGGTATGTTATGATTCTGTATTGCTTCATGAAAGTCAAACAATAGCCTCAATCAAACTACTCCCTCATCACTGTCTCACTAGTCACTCCCCATCCCACCCCTCAGCGGTCAGGAATAAAAAATTCTCTGGCTGAAGCAGACCTTTTCAAATATTGTCCTCAGCCTTAATTCCTGTCTCATATTTCTGAATTGTGATAATATTTGTCTGCAACCTGCAGAGCCTAGTATATGAAAAAGCCTACATCTTCTTTCAAAGCACTTAAGTAAAATCACATGCGAATCTCAATCAAGAAAATGTAACGAAATTGAGAAATAAAGAAGCAAATATGCATCAAAGACTATGGTGTCTAAAATAAATTGTCTTTGCTGGAGACTCTGATTGTGATTTGCTACTGGAAAGGTGGGTCAATCTACTTACACAGTGACTTTATTCCTGCCAGGCTAAATGATTTCTTACATGGTCCACCAAATTTATTTACAAAAATAATGAATCTGAATCTGATTTCTCTTTTTTATTTACACTAGAAAGGTGCACACCTTTCTTTGTTTTTTTCAAGTTTTCTAGTTCCATAAATTGTTTTTCATTTATAAATATCTCATATGCTTATCAAATAAAAAATAAAAAATAAAATACCATTTGAAGTTGTAAAGTATATTAACCCCTGATATAGTTTAAGAACAATTATTTCTTCTTCTATATGATTTGCCCCATGCATGCAGTTTGTTATACTTTTGCTTCCTTTCATTCTAATATCAGCATTATTTGTCCCAAATATCGTACTTTACCAATATTTACATTATTTGAATAAAAAAAAGTTGAAGAACAATTTTTTTTCCAATTTGACTATCCATATCTCTTTTTTGGGGGTGATATTCATCATTATTTATTATAATTCAAATCTCAAATTTGATAAATTATGGTGATAATAAGCAATCTTGTAGTTTCTAGTTTTATGTTATTAAGTCAAAAAATCAACAGTAGAATATTTTCCCAAAAGGAATTGTTATAGGATTAATAGCATAAGCTTGATCTCTATATAAATAAATTATAACTTACAAATATGAAAAATCTTATATAAAAAATTTTTAAATTTTGATAATAAGGAATAAACAAATATATATTCATATTAGTTTAAAACTTTAAATTTTTAGTTGTATAAGTACTTCACGGATTATTTTTTCTATTGGTAAAACTTTGTATGTTAATAGCAAAAGATAACAATTATCTCTTCTCAATATAAGAGTAATAAATAATGGTATAAACTATAAAATAAGATATAAACCTATTCATTGTTCTCTAACAATGATTGCACTACTTGTAAGAGTCACCCGAATAGATCCTTTCTTCTGGATTGCATCATTGGATGCTATTAGTAATTTTTTTTTCTAAATGTTTAAGTGTCATTCTATATCATCTCTTGAGAAAAAGAAGTGGTTATTATAGTGGGTCGTAACATTCATAACAATGTGTTATTATATGTTTTGGACCTCAACATGCATGGACAATAATATTTTATTCCACTAATGTATTATGATTATTTCCTTTGACCAAAATTGCAGTAACTTGATAAATATTTGGAGAATTATAAATTAATTTAGTCTAATTTCATATTTTTTAAGATATGAAATTGAATATCATTTATTGAAAGGTAATCGTTTAACCTTCTAAAGATTTTTGCATGAGAATTTATCACTATAAATTTATAATTGCTTCTAGTAAATATTATTCTTTTTTCTATTTTGACAAAATAGAACTGAAAGTTATCATGCTTATTTTCATTTGAAAATTAATCATGAAGGATCCTGATATACCATGCCTTATATTCAAAAAGTATAACCCCACCTTTGTAGAAGCAAGTTCTTTATCTAATTTCACATTAAATGAAGTAAAAGAGAACATGCAATTTAAAACTCAAATTTTTTTTCGAAAGTTTATAACACCTTCTAGAAGAGAAATAAAAAACTTATGCAATTCAATAGACATTTAAACCAAAGCAAATTTAGTTTTTTCTATTGCCACAATGAAATGTGTGAGGGCTATTTAACATCTTACAGTATGCAATGGATGTAATTAAGTATCTTATTTATTTAATTTATAAGTCTTCAAGCACATTGGATTATAAATTTTCAAACCTAATCAAAAAATGATATTAAAATTTAAAATTTTAGCATACGACAATATTTGTCTGCATATGTTGATACTTATTAAAGAAAATCATATCGTACATATTTATTGAAAAATTATTAACACTTTAATTCATAAGAAATCATCTATGCTTTTGGAAGCTATAAATTGATTGACAATTGAATTCTTTATGAATTAACTCTTTTTCATTCAAAGTTATTTTGAAAGAGAGGTCCCAACTTATTAATTTTTATGTTTTTTCTCCTTCAATGATTAAATTGACTTTCTTATTTTCTTGAACTCTTTAATTTTATCTATATATACATGTCTCTCTATAATACTTAATGTAGCATATTTTCTCTTCATCTTATATCGTCTTTATTATCAAAATAAATTTGTTATAACAATGTTATTAAAAAATTATCATGTATTCAAAAAATATAGGTTAATTTTTTTGAATAGCCATGTACGATGATGTTTTAAGTATATATCACAATATCCAACATTAAATCAACTAAACATGAAGTTGATTCAAAACAGAAGTTTATTGATTCATTATCATTTTGAGAACCCTTTTACTAAAAATATATGGAACAATGAAATCCTGCGAATTGAATAATAATTAAAATAAAATATATCTTAAAAAATTTAAAATTTAAATAACATGATATACATATATATATATATATGTATCTTTTACAATATAATGATTAATAGCAGCTGATTATTGAATTCTTTCATTTTTTTGGTGATATTTGAATAAGGTTTTATTTTTTAATTTATTTTCTATCATTCACATGATAGAAATAAATTTGTGTCAGTTGTTATTCCATAATTTTAATTAAATTTTATTTTTTTATTAATTGAAATTTTTTTTAATTTTTTAAACAATACATTTCAATTGTTATTTTATGAAATAAAACTAAAAATATGATTCAAAAGATTTAGAGTGATTTATAAATTGGTTTCCTCTAAATTTAGGTAAATAAAAATAAAATTTATTACTTATTTAATCTTATATTTTTAATGGACCACTTAATTTTTAATCTAAAATTTTAGAAAAAGAAACTTTCTCTTGTATTCAATTTATTTATATGATTCTGTTCTCACTTTCTCTCTTCTTAATTAAACCAAAAATAGAGAAAGTTAAATTTCGGTTAGTTTTAAACCTTTAATTATTACAGTGTAAAATAAAAATATTATGTTATTTTATAACCTTTTTTGTTAAAAAAATAAGTGTGAAAATTATTTCTTAAAAGTTTGCTAGTTTATAAATTTTAAGAATTGGATTATAAATTTAGTTGGTTATTAATATAATATATACATGATTGTTAAATAAAATTTATTGTTTGAAATAAATATTTGTATTTTATGAATTATTTTAGCAATATAAAAAATAAGAATTTTTTTATTGTTGAATACTATGCATTTAATGTGATATGTATTTCACACCTAGGACGTACATATTTTATAGGGTATGGACAGAGATACATGGACTAATGTGATATTTTATCAAGTGAAATGTATTTATTGATATTTTAATTTATATATTGATAATAAACATTCACTATGTCATATTAATGCTATTATTAAATTTGAATAAATATTTTTAAACTTAATAGTTTGAATTACATAACTATCAATCCAACAATGCATGCTTTTTTCGAAAAAATTCAAATCTTAATAAATATAACCAAGTTCAGGTTAATTATATAATGAGTATATTATACTTATTAAATTTAAAAAATTATTGCAATATGGGGAAAATATTGAAGAATGAAGTTAATCAACATAATTATTATTGGTTGATTTTATAATTAATTTTAATCGGTGATAATAATCAATTATAAAGTCAATTATTAATTAAAAATTATGCTATTTGTCAGACTGCTCCCTTTTTAATGAAATTGTATTGATCTTCTATTAATTAAAAATATGTATTTGTTATAGGTTAATAGATTCGTATATTTTGATATTCGTAAATGGATATCCAATTAATTATCATCGAATATGAATATCTAAAATAAAATTTGAATACGGACAACTTTAATCAATTATGGATGCATTTAACAATTGTAATCGAATACAAATGTATCCAAATTCAATTAATATCCAACATATATAAATTGTTTAAATTTTCTTTTCCATTTACACCCCTACCTCCCCCCTCTATTTTTCTTTTCCTTTTTCTTTTTCTCTACCCCTTTCATTAATTTTCTTTTTCTTAGACAAACCCACCTACACCATCAACCTCATCATGTCCTCTTTAGAATACTTTAGATATGTTAGTATTTTAAATTGTTTGAATTTTTAGGCATTTATCATTTAGGAAGGCTCATTTTATTGATTTCAGAGATTGAAATTAGTTAGATTATTTATTGAATAATTCAAATTTAGTGGTTGTTTATTTGAGGTTGTTTGATAAATAATTGAATGAATATTAGGGTGAAGTAGTGGATATTTGGATGCCAATGAAGTCAAATTTTTGGACGTTGATTTATTGATTAGAAATTCTTGATTTTTTTCAGGTATTGTTGGAAGTAACTTTATTTGGGGTTAATTCTCACCACTATGACATCTTTACATTGCTGCTGCAATTCCACCCTTGAAGGTTAAGAAGGACGATGACACCGTTGATTGATTAGGCGTATTTTCTTTGTTTCTTTTCTTTACTTCTATTTTTTATTTTTATTTTATCATTATTCATTTTAATGTCTCTTATTTTCTTTTTATTTTCTATGTTCTCTATCATGATAGTGTCAGTACTTTGAGAGCAAAAGTACCCCTCAAGTTGTGTTCTGTGCATCAGTTTTTAGTCTTTTATTTTTTATTATTTTCTATTGTTTTGCTATAATTAGGGTTTAGCAACTAAGTTGATGCCATGCATGTACAAAACTTAATCTTACTGAATCAACAAGATACAACAACTTTAGCTTTGTGTTTTATAGAAAATTATAATTGTGTGATAATGGAATTGGATATTTTGATTAGAAGCAATGATAGAATGAATTAGTACTCATTTTCTCACTTTTAGTTATTGGTTTGATTTAGAGAACATCTATGCACGAGTAACAAAGAAAATATTTTAAACTCTAAAATTTATTTGATCCCTCATCGACATGAAATCCTAGAAAATACTCAAGTAAGAGAAATGACTTAGGCCATTTTTGACCAATTTGAGCCTTTCAAGCCTACTAAATGATATTAAATCCTTAAGGTCTTTGTTGAGCCTATTTTAAGTATCATTTTCATTTGGCAACCAACTCAACAACCAGCCTAAACACGTGATCCCACCAAATAAATCCCACAATTATTTGTTAGAATTATTTGAAAACTTATGAAGATGAGAACGAACAGTACAATACCCATGAATTTGAAATCTTTGGAAAAGAAAAAAAATTGGTGTAGATAAGGCCTCATGCAAAAATGATAAAAATAAAAAAAGAACCCAAAAAAAAGGAGAAAAAGAGAAAAAGTGCCTAGTGGCATGAACACCAGAAAAAAGAAAAAAAATGAGAAGTATTGTTCAATAAGTTTGGGGAAGCATTAAATGATGGTGGTGAACAAGTAAATGTTGTGGATAATGAGTTAATATTATCTATATTTTTCCTACCTGTACCCAAGCTTATATTAAAATATCTCAAAGTCCTAATGATCCTTTATTGAGTGTATTCTACATTAGTAGAGATAGAGATAAAAAGTACACATATGGAGTGCTAAAGTGGAGTTTTGTACTTGTACATAAATTAATCCAAATTGCCATTAACTACTTGTAGAGAAATCACACATACACAAGGGATTCATTTGAATATTGAATCTGCTTATATGTGCATAGTGAAATTATATCATAATTGTGGTTGACTACGAGCATAATTTTGAAGTAGTTCTGAGGATAACAAAAAGAATAATATTTTTGTACGTGCATTTTAATGTTGATTTATTTTTGTTATAGTGTCTTTGGGTTGTTTCTTTGTGTTGCTCAAGCGAGAGCAACGTATTAAGTTTGGGAATGTTTGTTAAGTTTCCATTAGTATCAATTTTAATATTATATTTAGGATATAGCCACTGATTTTCTTGTTTAAAAAAGTTTTAATTTCCTTGCTAATTAATAAAATTTGGAATTGCAGGAATACAAGTGGAGAATTTACAAAAATGGACAAATTAATGCAAGCTAGTAGAAATGCTGACAAGATAACACCTCATGATCTAATCAATGATGGGTAAAAGATGCTTTATATTTATTTCTAAGTAGAAGAGTCTATTAATTATTATAAATAAGTTTTTCAGGCACTTAGTTAGGGAGACCGCTTGGGATTTTCTATTTTGGATATTAGAAATTTTGTGAGAATTCAATGTTCGAAGGAGGTCAAAATGGAGATCAAATTTGTTTAGGAATAGATTTTCCTCTTCTCCCTTTGATTTTCTTTTAATTCTAGATGTGAGGTCATGTTTTGTTTGACAATTCAATTATGAACTAAATTGTCATTCTCGGATTCCGATGGATTCTTTTGAATAAATTGATGCATAATTTTCTTCTATGAAATTAGTAACACTCAAAGTTATTTCTTCTATTATGTGTTTTTTCTATTTGATTGTCTAATCAGTAGTCAAGTGCATCTTTAAACCTTACAGGAGTCTTGGAAAAAAAATATATAAGGATTGATTGACAATAGAAAAATTTAGAATTAATTATTCAAATTGATGAATTAATTAATTTGAGAGTATGATAGTAATAGATCTACTTGCCATAGGTAGTTAGTTGAATGGTACAACTCTATCCATAATTTAATTAACTCACATGAGAATAGAGGGAACTGACTAAATTAGATATTTGATTGCGGATAATTCGTAAGAACCCAGTAATTGTATTAGACTCAAGACTAATAAATTGCTATTAATTTCGTAGGGAGAAAATTATATAATTAACCCATTCAATTGATGAAATCATAATTCTAGACTTCTATATCCTGGTAGAAAACTTAATCTGTACAATTTTCTTAGTTTCATTAGTTTAATTTCAATTCCTACTTAATTGATTTTTATTTGCATAAAATAAATGTGTAACAAATTAGAAATTAGTAGTGAATAATTTAATTCCATGTAGGAATGACACTTTTCACATTATTTTATTATTTATTGCGACACTTGCACTTGTGTGATAATTTACCTTATTTGTTTTAAATACCAACAATAGGCATGTTCAAAAGAGTCAAACTTGGGCAATCCAAGGTTTTGATGAAAAGGACACTAAATCAAACAAATGATGCTCTATATCAGTGTGTGATATATGTGTATATGGTGTGGTGGGGGGAAGAGGATAAGACTAACAGTTTGCTGGATGCCTTTGATGTGGATGGCATGAGGACAAGTCTTGTGACCTGGACAAAGAGCACCAGTGGTGACATCAACCAGCATAGAAACAGTCATCCCTTCAGCAACCCAATGCACACACGGTGGCAACAGCAGGTGCAGCAGTGGCATAAGCTATCTCATCCTCATGGCTCTCCCACCACCAATCTTCAGCAAGAATCCAACTTTTTCTTTCTTCCTTCTCTCTCACCTACTCTCCCGTTCATAACAGTCTCTATAAACTTCTTTACTATCAATCTATGCCAGACATTTATTGAAAGAATTAGATATTGCTGATGCCATTAAAAGATGAACTGTTTATCTGTGTGTTATTGTATTACTTAACAATTACACGGTATATATGTACATCCAACCCTAACAAACTGGTCAGAAAATATTACCCAAAATAACAAGAAACCGATATTCTATCTACACGTGGAAGGGAGAGAGTCAGATAATGACAAAATGGACAACAGATTGAAGAATAGATAAAACATGGGCTGGCAGTAAAGACGGTAATTGAAAGGATCAAGGACGGTGATGTAATATGTTTGCGCAAGTGTCCCGCGCAAGAATCGACCTTTGAACGAATAGTCATGGAATAGCTTGCACAATTATGAAGAGATGCTATGTAGAGTTGTACTTTGCTCTTTGTTCATTGTACAATGAGTTAGACAGGCTACAGGTTGCAAGAGGCAGCTAGTTCGCACAACGTGTGCAATATCAACGGCTTGCATGAGGCAATTGCTGCTTTTATTCATTTTTGACCTAAATAATAGTTCAATAATAAATGGGGTTGGGGCTAGGAATAAGACATAACCTTGAATTATATTCTTTTCCTCCCCCAATATCTCTTATTTTAATTCAGGATACGATTATGAATTTCGATAGTTTAATAAGATTCATTTGAAAATAATGAATAAGCAGTATAATTATAAATAAAATAATATTTCAAAAGGTTATTTTCTTTTTAGAAAAGGGATATTATTTTAAATGCATTTAGAAAAATGAAAAACAATGCTAGGAGCATTTAACATGGGATCAAACAACTTGAAGACAACATTATCGGTCAACATAAGATAGGAGCATTTAGCATGGGATCATAAAACAGCTAAAACAATATTTTAAGTTTAACACAAAAAATAACAACATTTAATATGGTATTTTTTATTTTTTATTTTTTATTTTTTTGTTTATTTATGTGACCACGCAGTTAAAATTCAATAGGATTAAAAATGTAAGAATAATGTTATTGAATCAACTGACACACAACTTTACTATAGAGTTATACGATTCTATGATTAAAATTTTAGTCAACATCAAGAATTGAGGCATTTAACATGAGATCCCACCCCTTTGAAGACAACATTTTTGTCAACATCAGTTGTTTGTTAAAAACTATGTCATTATCTTCACATTAAAATGCCACCCAGGAAAAGCTAATGCATTCACTTTCATGCATTAAATTCTTACTTGTAAAATGCTGGACTAGGTGTTGAACTTTTGACGGCAAGGAAAAAGGAAAATCAAAGGTGGAGAAATCATCTACATGGGCATGCAAATTAAGGTGAGAAAATCTATATTTTGCTCTCTCTGTCATGCTAATTTTATTTTTACTATGGATACTATTAGAGGTTCAGTACTTGACAATGGAGGCTGTATTGTCAATTACTCATACGGTGCTCCAGTTAGTGCTGTATCTTCATCTTCGGCATCAAGTTCTTGTTCCACACCTTTCACCTCAGGCACATAATGCATTAACATATTCTCTATGCCAGATTTCAGAGTGACTGATGAGCTAGGGCATCCACTGCAGGCTCCTTGCATTCTTAGTTTAACTATTCCAGTGTCAGGATCAAATCCCACATATTCGATATCACCACCATCATCTTGCACTGCTGGGCGGATACGAGTCTCTAGCAGTTCTTTGATCATGGCTACAGTTTCAGAATCATCCACCTGGATAGCTGTGTCCATCAAGGCTGAAGCAGTGGAATCCAAGATCAATGGTTGCCCAGAGGAATAGAAATCCATGATTGCTGCAAAGATTTGAGGTTTCAGCAAATCCCATGAGATTTCTTCTAACTTTGTCACGGTTATGAAATCTGATCCAAAGAAGACCCTGGTGATTCCTGTACCAACAGAAATTGAAATCAGATGGATTTAAATAAATTATTGACCTGAAAATCGGGCAAAAGAATGAAATGCTAATATAATAATCATGTCACAGGAAACAGCAGCTCAAACAAATGATACCACAGAGACAATTGTGATGAACATGACCTTTTTGGCCAATTCTCATAATACTGAGACAAGAAAAAAATAAGGATTAGAAACATTATGAGCTCACTACTTGAAAAACCCATGCCAAAATAATTGTTTTTCTTCATTAAGTTCTTTCTACCACATTTTCCTTTCAAGAGGCAATTCAATACCACTGTTTGAGTACATACCGTACAGCATATTAAAGAGAATAGGCTGTAATACAAATAATCAAACTCAACGCATGCATACAACAAAATTCTTCAGCCGCACTCTTTACATTAACATCCCTTATGGTTGATGGAGGTTTCACCTTTAAATTCACATCGATCACGATCTTAACTTTCCTTCCCATTTTCTCACTTTCTTCTCCCACATAACATCAAGCTGCAAGGAAGTATTGTACCTTTGACACCACACCTCAAAAGAAATAGGACTTACAGAGTGCTAGTTTTGGG
>JACGDI010002852.1:596449-668143 GCA_014898725.1 Jacaranda copaia
CCCCCCCCCCAACAAAAAAAAAACCCAATATGGATCATCCCCATCAAGCATCAGGCTTTCAGTCTGCCTCTTCCCCTTTAAAGTAGTCAAATGTCACAAGCTTTTTGACTTTGGCACACTCTCACAAGGCCTTCTACACACAATGCACCTTGCTTAGACCCCTCATAATGACACATAATTCTTTGAGAAACCTTGTCTCAATCGCCACAAGAGAGTCAACTGAAAACTTCTGGACCATCAGCTCTAATACCACTTAATCGATGTAGGCCTATTATACTTTTCCACCTCTAAAGAGTAAGTTCAATAAACACAGGGAGTATATCATCTACGATTGGGCCTAACACATTGATATTTAACTTGATTCCAAAGGTTAAGCTATTAAGTCTTGAACCTACATAAGGAAATTAAGTGTTCTCATTTCATATATTCTTTCCATGCAGTAGAAATTAATCGTATCTAATTCATGTGGAACACTGAATATCCAACCTATTCATCATCATTATTTTCTCCCAAACTTAGTAATGCTGATTGATCAATGAGAATCTGCACATAAGACAAATATACAAACTGTGCCTCAGCTACATGATTTTTTACTCTCCAAATTTTAAGAAGTTGGCCAGCAAATAGCTTATCATAGTTTAGATTGCATTACATGCTTGAGTCAAGAAATTAGCTGTAGAATTGCAACTCACAAATTAGAAGTTTGGTCTTCCTTCTGTTAGTAGCACATGCTTCAAATTGAATAGCAATCTAAGGGTCCACAGGAAAGATTGACAATTAAATCTGCAAAAACCTTTTCCCAAATCAGGTTACCAGCACTCCTCTCAAAAATTTTTCATCCTATGATCTCTCCCAGCAAAAGTGTTCAGTGGGATACAAAATTTGTTCTAACACAATAAAATATTTTCACGCATAGAAAAAAGTCATGTTGGTCATCTCAAAATTCACACTCAACATAAGTACTCTGTTTAACTAGACCCACTATTTGTTATGGTGAGGGACCCTTCCAGGTGGAAGGAGTGGAAAGGACTTTTGCATTCTTATGTTTGGCTACCCTGTTAAACTAAAGACAGAATTGAAAGATTTGTCCCATTATTGTGTTTGGCTCAGTCAGGTTTCATAAGGAAAGGAAGGAACGAGTGTGTGTGTGTGTGTGTGTGTGTCTGTGCAGGAATCCCTTTTTCTTTTGCATTAGTCTTAAACTCTGGGTGTGTGTGTATGCAGGAATCCCTTGTTTTAGTCTTAAACTCTATGCATAACTTTTAGCCCTTTTTCAGTACAAAAGAAAAGCCTTCTCAGGCAAGCTGTTTCCTGCTTTTTTCCTACTTAATGATTGGTAGGACCACACCAAGCAGGAAAAAGTTTTTTGAGAGAAAGAAAAAGTGAACCTACAAGAGGTACTTCCCACTTATTTCAGAAATCCCTCAGAAAAGCTTTTCCGTATTCCAAGAGAGGTCAAAGAGTTGAAAGCAAGAGATGGTGTTAAATAAAATATGATAGTATAAGAAACTCATGGTACAAAGCACAACTATAGTGAAGCGTGATTGGTCTTTTTTCACAGAGAGGCAGATAATTTAATATAATATTGCTACAGATTATACCTTCTCTGGGCCCTGCAGTATTGGTTTTCATTGATAAACTGTCTCTAGGAGGGAGGGGGCATGAACAGAAAACCGAGAGAGAATAAACTGCTAATTATTAGTTGACATTCATATGGCTGTGCCTGTATTCAAGTTCTTAACCCACATGTATACAGTTCTCTGCATCACCTTACTAAATGTGATAAAACTAATATTCAATAGGAGCACATAAGCATTCCCAAGTTGTAGGGCAAGAAACACAACTTTGGAATATGCATTACAATGTCACCATTGTATCCTCCGCGCATCACTGAGTATGTGGCTATAGCAGTGAAACAGTAAATAGTCGTAGAACATCCCCTTGATATCACTCCCATCACCACCCCAAAGTGTCACTATGGGACTCTCAGCCAAAAATCCCTCATTTCAGCCTATAATTCCACATAAACCGATCTCAATTTCTCCAGTTCAGCCTCCAAGTCTATATTTCCATTTGAAACTCCACAAACCATTCAATTACAGATCCATGAAATACTGTCAATTAATGGCTCAATAACTGTTCCAAGAAAAAATACTAATTGACAAAGAACCTCAACAATTACATATAATTACAATGATCACTAAACAACTGTCCAATTCAATTTTCAATTTTAGAAAGAGCACATAATCAAAACCTTGAACAAATAAAGCAAATAAAAAGGAATCTTATAGACAATTTCATCAATAAAGACATAGATTCCTACAGAAAAACATATCATTCAGAATAGTGGAAAGGGAATGCCCACCATCAATTCCGAACAGAGCCTTTGCCAGCGGTGAGCTCATAGCAGAACGTGGATTAGGAAAGTCTGCACTCCCTGTCTCCAAAACTGGCTTCCCAGGATAGAACATGAGAGAAGCGGGATTAGGAGTTGACTGTGTTTGGATAAACATACTCCTCCTCTGCCCTGTCCATAGTAAATGTTAGAGCACTGATATAAATACAAAAGCATCTGCATTTCCATGTACATAATAATGCACAACCCATATTGATTTTAACACTCTGATAGTCTTTATATCTGTAAGCATTTTGTTCTCAAATCGTAACTTCATCCCAGTCCACATTCACATAGACAAATGAAATGTACATAAAAAATTGGCTCGTAATTTAGGAAAAAAGGGAAGGCAAAGCACAAAAGTAGAAAAAAAAATTAAAACAAAAAATATGGTTCAAAGTACTCCACGTCCCGCAAAATTTTGCAAATAAGCAAAGATTTCCAGAAATCTCATTGCTGCAAATAAATGAGAAAATATAAAGAAATAAATCCCATGGAGTTAGTTTGAAACTTTCTCATAAAACCCTACCAGTCAAATATACATAACAATCAAAGTAAATGCAACAATAACAACAATATAGTCGAATGGCCAAGCAGACCTTGGAAATGATTCCACTGAGAAAGGCGAAAAGAAGACTTCCACAACTTTAAATCGGAGAAATCACTAGTAGTAGAAGAAGAAGAGGAGAAAAGGAGCCGAGAAAATACGTATATCCCCCTCGCGGGATTTTGTGAATTAAAGGGTTTTGATAGTAATCCGCCATTGTTACTGCTCCAGAGGACTGCTCGATGCACCAATCTTCCCAAAGTTCTCATTACTGACCAACCGCTTTCTGCGCTCTCCTTCGGCAGATTTTTCAGAGTTACGGCAAAGATGGAGGGTTGTATATCCCAGTTCTTCTTTTCTTTGTTTCCTCAGGGTAGCAAATGAAGCAACTGCCACTAAATACGGGACATTTTTTATACCATATGGAATATTTGGTTATATTTTTTTAAAATAATTTTATTTTCTCAAAATAAAATATAATTAAATATATCTTTATTTTTTTCAAAATATTAAAAAAAATTAAAATATCTTTTCTATTTTTTATTATCTCTAAAACTTTCCCACTTTTCAATATATATACATACATATAGGAGTGTAAATGGATACTAAATAGACCGAATACACTACTTTCATATTCGTATCCGTTTAACTTTTCAAATATTTAGATACAGATACAGATTTGACGAATATTTAAAAATGATATCCAAATTTGTATCAGTCGAATATCGATCAGATTCGGATATATCCGCATTCGATTATAATTATTCAAATGCATTCATATTTTATTAAATCTATTCGTATTTGAATTATTGTTTTATATTCATATTCGATGATAACTATTTAAATATCCATTTATGAATATTTAAATACGTGAATCTATGAACCTATAACAAATACATACTTTAATTAATAGAAAAAACTATATAATTTTATTAAAACAAAAGCAATCAAACAAATAGCATAATTTTTAATTAATAATTAACTTTATAATTGATTATTAGTACTTATTAATAATAATAATGCCAGTTAAGCAATTATAAAGTCAATTAACAATAATTATATTGATTAATTTTATTCTTCAATTTTTTCTTATATACATTTTTAAATAAAAATAACTTTTTCTTATATACATTTCTTATATATCAACAATAATTAAATAACTTTTTCTTATATACATTTTAAAAAAAATTAGATAGCTTATAGAGGTGTAAACCTTAAAACTTTGTACTAAAACAAAAAAATTAAAAAAATATTAATTTTGTTAAAAATTATATGGAAAAAACCACTCTAGTTTAATTGAACCATAAGCAATTCACTAGTTCGAACGATCCAACCATCGGTCTGAATGGTTTTAACAAAATAAGGCATTTTTTTAATTTTTCAATTTTATGAGAAAACCAAACTGGTTTAACAATTGATTAACAGTGTGATCGGTCAATCCAATTCAATTTTTTAAACCATGCATTTATGTACTGAATTTGACAATGTTGGGTACTTATTTTAAGGTCCAATTCCTATTTTAACCTCAATTCGACACGTGGAACAATACATAAGTGACCATAATGTGATAAATTCATGATTTATTGAAAAAATTGATCGTGATAATACGTGTTAAAAGGGTTGGAAACATAAATACCCTTGTCTAATTACTTGTGCTCTCAATTGCAATAGGATAAGCCATGATGCATGAGCCAAATAAATCCTTCTGACACCCCCTCCAAAACCACTAAACTTATCATGACAACATGAGTCCTAAATCTAATGCATCATGGTCTTGTGATCATGCAATGGACAGATTAGCCAGTTATAAATGATCCCTTAAGTGCTAAAAATGATACTAGAAATCCTTAAAAAAGTACCCAATTCTGGCATTTATGTACTTCAAAATTACATTATGTACTGAAATTAACAATGTTGTATACTTATTGTCAAGGGTTCTGTACTTGTTTTTCCAAGGCCAATTTTAACATCAATTCAATGTGTGGAACAACACATAAGTGACCTTAATGCTACAAATTCATGATTTATTGAAGAAATGATCGTGATAGTACACATTGAAATGGTTGGAAACACAAACACCTTTGTTCAACCACTTGTGCTCTCGTTTACACTAGTATAAACCACTAATGTGTGTGCCAAAAAATTCCTTCTAACAGCCCCTCCAAAACCACTGAGCCTATCATAACTACATGAGTCCTAAGTCTAATACATCATGGTCTTGTAATCATGCAATGGCCAAATTAAGCCAATTGCAAACAATCCCTTATGTGCTAAGGATGATGCTGAAAATCCATAAAAACAAATTACCTAGTTTTGGCATTTGTATACTTCAAAACTGCATTTATTTACTAAATTTAACAATATTGTGTACTTATTTTCAGGGATTCTGTACTTAAAACTTTTGCATTTGTGTATTAAATTCTTATTGTTCTATACGTTTTTTGTGTCCTCTAATTCTTGCTTTTATACTCTTTTCTTATTCTATATGCTACCAGTTTTTGGATTTCAGTATTATTTAGCTTAATGTGGATACCATATTCATCTTCAAATGTACTGTAGGTGGACCAACATATAACACATCCATCGAATATTTAAAATGTAATATTGCCTATATAAATGAAAAACCAAATTCAACATCTTATCTATATATAAAAACTACCTTCATCAAGATAATAACTATCTAAACTACCACATCTAACCATGTTGTTGTTCTCATCCATACTATAACTAATACCAACACTCAGACAAATAATACTTCATACTTGGTCAAGTATACTAAGAACACAAAGAGAAATATTGCATTACTGGAGACTAGTACTGAAACTTTGTATTTAAGTACTAAATCTAGTTTGGCCACCATAACCTAGCTATTTGTGATTATAACCACTTGCCCTCGGCAACTAAATTATCTTTTTCCTTTTTGTTATTGATGACCTTTGCTTTACAAGCCAGAAGCTTCCCAACTCTTGTATCATAATGCAATAAGCTACCATCATATTATATCATAATGTATCAAACCATGCTTGTGGGTTAGAATCGCGGCAGCTATATGTGCACGATATGCATCAATGGAACATAAGTTTACATAGTCCCAAAAATCTTTTTAGTTCCTTGCATAACATTAAGCCTAAAAACGACAATAAACTCCACAGTCCATATTAACGACTTATTGGCGACTGTTGCCATATTGGATGTCACCTTTTCTACTATCATACCCTAATGAATGCCTAGAGTATCCTACTATAAGCTTACTTTGCAAAGTGTAATTATAATATCATTTATTATTTAAAAAAAAACTTATTTACATGAATACTTCTTATAGATAATGAACTTACGTAAACTCTTACTATCGCTTTTGACATAGGGGACAAGGCAGAGTTCATTTGTGTGAACTTCTTTGTGGATGCATCAAAAACCAAGAGAAATAAATGGAACTTATAAAAATTGAAAAAATAACAAACCGGCACCTAGTCACCACATCCAAATTTAGTTGTTCAAGCATCTTTTGTTGACTTATATTCATTTTCTCAAGAAACATTGGATATTAATGTGGTTTCATTGTACGTTTCTTATTTAGCATCTCCAACCTGTTCAATAGAATAGTCTACCAACTGTATTGGTATTAGTACTCATTTTACCATGTAGAGTGCTGAATATTTTACAAATTATATACTTGAACATGGGTAGACATTTTTATGTCCACAAGATGCAATGAAAGAGTTGGTATAAAATATCTTTAAATAACATTCAATTAGATCACCTCTCAATTCCTTCCCAAGTAACATCTCATCCAATAAAGTGTTCAAGTCCATCTCAAATAATGACACTACAAAACAAGTTAAGATTATCAGTTAAGAAAACCTTAAAATTTTTAATAAAAGGGAAAACATGTAGAAAAATATTATTATTCCAAATTAGCTTAAGATAAAAACAAATCAATAATGCTTTATTATCTATCAGGAATGTCATTGCGCTTTTTATAATCTTTTCTTGATTGAAATTCACTTTGGCAAATTCCAAAACCTTCTACACTAACATTGCCATAGACAACAATAGCACCCTACGAAATATATATAATTTGCATTAAACACAACAATAGACGGTATTCTTCTCAATAATTTTAGTATTCAAAAAACCTTTTACAATATTTCTTGTTCATCATTTTGGTACTTTACAAAGAGATGAATTGCTACACATCAAACCCTATAGTATTTAAACTCACTTGTCCAGTATCAAGCTTCTTCTTTTCAGTATCCTGAACTGGGTTTTCAGTATCATTAATCTCTTTAGTTGTACTTTGGCTCACCTTCACAATCTTTCTCTTTGAGGCCTTTCTACCCCTACCATGACCTTTATAGGCACAAACTTTGATTTTCTTTGATGGTGTGGAAGGGTGCTATGGTAAAGTCTTCATTTTTTTTTCTCTGTTTCCTCCTATCATCTCTTGTTCTCACACATCTAACAATATAAGAGTTATGATCAAGCTTCATTTTGCTTTTTTCTTCATGTGGAATTTTATGTTTTTCTTCCTTTTCTCCCCCAATATCACCATCACCATCACATTCACCACTATGACCATTATGACCACCATTAGCACCAACCAGAGTCTCAAAGTCATCAATAATAGCCTTCAAATGTGGTTTCTCATAACTATCTTCAACAGCATCCTCTTCTTGATCCTACTCATCTTCATTCTCTTTCTCTTCTTTAGTGATCCTCTCCTCATTAACTTTATGTTTTTTGCTCTCCAAAATTGTAATTTTGTATTTCAACTCTTTTACTTCTTCATTTTTCTGCTTTAACTGAGCTTCAAATCTTAAAACATCATAGTTTGGCATTGAAGGAATTTATACAAAGAGCACAAAACTATTAGTATACTAACAAAGTAAACTTCAAGTAGTAATCATGTACATCTAAATAATTACCTGCATTAAAACAACAAGTTTTTCCTCTTCAGGAAAGGGATAGGTAGGTACAATCTATTACAATAGGAATTTACACATCTCTTTCAAATGTCAAACTTATAGAAAATTATTATAAAAAATAATAAACTTTTACCTTTTTCTTTTTAATTTGCTTAAAAGCTTTCTCTACATCAACCACATTCTTTGGGATCCTGCTATCAACCTATCGAAAAAACTATGAGAATACATGTAAGAATTTGGATTTTCCCAAAAAAGGAATGTGCTCATGCACCCATCCCTGCATTGACAAAGCTAAAACCTATAGTTATTTATAGCAAAAGACAATAATTTTACAATTTAAATATGCAAAGTCACTCACTAAAAAACGAACAGTACAATAGTCAAAGTATTTCTTCCTCTACAGTTCCTCTATATCACCTCCTAAATGATTTATCAGTTCTTGAAATATAAAGTTGTATGCAACCTCCACCATGCATACAACCCAACAGAAGATAGATCATCCATATAAGGTAATGAGGTTATTTTTAGTGTGATAGGTTTCTAGGTCTCAACCTGTATAGTAGATGGTTTGTGTGGACGTGAGGTGAAACCTACAGCCAAAGAGTAAACATCAAGCTAGCAGAGATGGTCCTTAGCTAAGACCTTTTGAAGATCAAGTTAGTAAATCGATCTAAAGATATTATGTAGAGTAATAGTTCAAAGTGTATAGGATCTTTACCATTGTATCAGGATAAAGAGGTATCTATAGTATTTGCCTATCAATAAAAAGACAGATTTCACCTTGAGGTGCTTCTTACATCGTTCCCAAGGGTAGAGACAGTTTAGGTCTTTTTGACCTAACCTAAAGCTTCACAACTATTTGGTTAAATAGAGAGGGAAACCATACCACCATTAATGCGAAGGCGATGACATTAATGGTGAAGGTGATGCACTGCTTCACCAATTAATACGGACAGATTAGTCATTAGAGAGCATATAATATTGATGTGGGTTGGTACTATTCATTATTAATGCTCATGCTATGTTCATGTCAACCTTTAGGTCAAAAAATTTGACTCTTATGGTCGAGTAGGGCTTTGGGTAATGGAAGTTGGGTGTGCTTTGGGATTGGCATGTCTAGTTTGACATATGAGGTCGAATAGGCCTATGAAAATAGCTTGGGGCTTTGGTTTTTGTAAGGTTTATAGGCCCATTAAGCATGTTGTGCTTCCCCATTTCATAATTACCCCCTATTCCTTAATTCGTTGGTAATAGGATCAAAGTTAGGAGTAGCAAAAACAATAAGAATTGGAGGCAGGAAAAACTATTTTTGAATCTTGACCATGGGGGTATTAGCGGGAACTGTTATAAGCGGTTATACAAATATTGTTGTAAAGGCAACTGGCAGTTACACAATTAGTAGCCAATTTTCAGTCAGTTTTACCGATTATCATTCTTTAGTTTGCTAAAATAGTGGCTTTCACTATTCCTTTTTCACTTTTATTGCATTGCTCTAAGGTAAAGTTGTGCAAATTTGTGGCCAATTTTTTCAGGAAACTTGATCCTTTATTTTCAAGAACACAATTTTCGTAAGTTTTCCTTTTTCACACTTTAAATTCTATCAGTGATATTTTATGAAAACATGTCAAGTTCAAATTCTAATTCTGAGGCTATGCATTCATAGATGCCTTGACTAGTAGGGCGAGTGGGAGGTCGGGTTTCTTGAAGAGTCTAAAGTGAATATAGAAGAAATAAGAATAGAAATAGGTAAAGAGATGAGCCATTCCAACCCTAATGTAGATGAAGCAAGCCCGTTCGAGCCTATAGTTGAGGAGGAGGTGTTAGAAGTGGCAGAGAAAGTTCCCAAGTTGAGAGGTAGGTTAATTACAACAACTTATTATAGTGATATCATGTTGAAGATATCGTTAGATGTTCTTAAGCCGATTAGGAGGAAGTATCACATTCATAAGGGATTCAAGCTAATTAAGCCCACAATGGCAAACAGAATACATACTTCACCTAAGGGGTGCATAACCATTTTTTAGGACACCATGAAATGCAGTCTTAGATTTTCTTAAGTCGATCCAATAGCAACCTACTAAGACGTTTGCAAGTGTGCATAACCCAACTCCTACTTAATTATTTCGCCCTCATGGATAGTTTTGCTATTTTAATGGGCATTTTCGACTAAGCTTTTTCTTAGGCCAACTCCAGCCATTTATTCCATGTACTAATGTCCTATAAGTCTAATCTAGCTGTGGAGTCAAGTTTTCATTACTTAATAGTATGACCCCATAGAAAAGTCTTTAGAACTATATCCTTATTGCATGATTAAAAATGGAAAGAGAGATACTTTTATGTTCAACCTCCTGTTAGGGTCGATTTTAATATTTTGAGATGGTGGATGAGAGGTTGAATTGAATACAAGCAGGAACCTAACTTGGAGTAATATTTTTATTCGAGATCTCCTTGAATTTGGTGAGATATACATGTAGATTTTTATAAAGAAATGAAATTTGGCTCTAGCGGGCCTATCAATCGCCGCGTTGAGGTTGCATGCTAATGCACATTTAGTTAAAGATTGATCTTTGTAAATAATATGATATATTATTTTTTATCACTATCTATTTGATCGAAAGCTATCATTTCTTCTTAAGTTGACCAATTATGAATTAAGCAAGATGAATCATAATATGCAAGTAGCAAGAAGCACAATAGCATAAAGAGGCCACCGCAAATCGATGAGTAGCTGCCCACAAACTACTAAGATCACCCCAATAGTTCAACAAGTCCAAATTGTTGCTATCCAAAGAATGGGAGAAGTGAGTACTTTCTCTCAACCAAAGAGAAAAGTAGTCAAGGTGCCCTTAAAAAGACTGTGGTTGAGAAAGAGAAGAAAAAGGCCAGCGAGCTCCTCGAGGAAATATATACAACTCTACCCCCTGACCAATTGTGTAATCTATCAATCTTTCCTAAACCCAAATTTGGGGAAAAAGTAGGATATCGAACATGGCCACAATGAGGGGCACAAGGGTGATGTCGGTGATGCCCTTGGCAATTTTAACAACTGGTATTTTTGAGAATGACTAGGTCAAAATGTTCAACGACAACTAATTGTTCACTCTAAAGGCTTTTGCCTATCATGCTAATATTGTAAGTTTGGCATTGAATATAATTTTATGTTAAGCAAAATTGTAGGAAATGTAATAGTGGTGTATTCTTTTTCTACAGGTCGGGCAGTAGGGATACAACCTCCACCATCGATATGAGCTATGTGAGACCAACCACTTGAGGTTGGAGGAGAAATGTGAAGAGTTAGAGAAGAAGCAAAATGACTTGGTTAAGACCAAGGTTCAATCAGTAGAGTCGAGACTAGTTGAACTAACCAAGCAGCTGAAGAGAAGGATGTTGAGCTATTGGCTACTATCGTGGGGAAAAGTCAAGGTGAGGAGCAATTGAGAAAGACCATGAACTCAGTTTAAAAAGCCTCTGAGTCAAGTTGAGCACATGGGTATGAGAGCGTGTTGCGATATGCTCGAGTTGAGTTTTTAAGGTACTACTCGGGATCTGAAAAGAAGCTGCTCAACAATATATGCTCACCTCAGCCTTTATCAACACAAACATAACGTTTAGCATGGATAACACAAAAAAAGCCTTCGACCACACTATGAAGCAGCTAGAGTTCATAGGATATAAGTTTCTACCTGAAGATAAATCCCGACTTAGCATAAACATAGATGAGCATCTCGCAGCCCTTGATGAAAATGCGCTAGCTGAAGGGGGTGACAGAACTATTACCTCTTTTCTTATTTGGGTCATAGCTATGGGCAAGGAGTTTGGGTTTGTGGGAGAGTTCACTTTGGACATAAAGAAAAATGAAGTAAATGTGGTGGACTTCTTCCTCGATGGAGGTTGAGTATTCTTGATCGAGGAAACTGGGCCTTCGCAACCTACTGAAGCAGCCCAATGGGTCGACGGGCCGCTCTTGAATATAGATCTTGACTCAACTAAAGAGTTTTTCAAGGTGGTCAATAAGGTGGTTGATGACGCTATAGTGCAATAAGGGGAAAATATGGGGTCAAGCTAGATAGACTTTGCACTTTATGATTTTTCTTCGTTGTTTTTTTTTTTTTTGAAAAATGTATGGCCTCAAGGGGCTTATGAACAACTTTAATATTTTTGATGTAGCTGGTTGATTTGCATACATGTTGTCTTGTTTAATGTTCTTAAGATTGGGATTATATACTATTTATTGAAAATGCACATATCTAATGATTGAGACCATTTTTAAATATACAACAATTGAATTTCCAGTTTTAATTATGGAATTCGATGTTCGATAACTGAACTATATAAGTTGAATCATGCAACTGCAAGGTTGACTCGAGAGTTGCTAAATAATTGGATCACAACTTTAATCATGCGATTGTGGGGTCGACTTGATATTTGCTAAATAATTGAATCACAACTTTAATCATGCGATTGTGGGGTTGACTTGATAGCTGCTAAATCATCAAATCACAACTTCAATCATGCAACTATGGGATTGACTTGATAGTTTATAAATAATTAGATCACGACTTTAACCATGCAATTATGGGGTCAACTTAATATTTGCTAAATAATTGAATCACAACTTTAATCATGCAACTGTGGAGTTGTGAAATAGTATTTATTAGGATAATGTGTTTTCTGTATAATGAATTTACACATAAAACTTCTTAAGGTTAATTACGTTCCATGGTCTTAGTAGCTCATTTCTAAACAGATTAGCCAGTTGATAAGAGTTGTGTTTTGCAACTTTGACCACAGAATAAGGATCCTCCCATTTTGGGTTGAGTTTGCCAACATTTTTAGAGACTTCAACCTTTTTGAGAATGAAGTCACCTACTTTAAAAGAGCTAGGTCTTACGTCTTTATTATAATGCTTAGCTATGATCAAAATGTACCTTTGCATTTTTGTGAAAGATTATTGCTAATGCTTGTCGATCACTTCTAGGTCGAATTCTCTTTCAGCTTTATTTCTAATTGAGTTGTAGTGCGTGATTCAAGTCGTGTGTTGGATTAATTCTGTAAGGACAACTACTTTTGAACTGTACACTAAACTTTGGGGGCTCTGACTAGTGGCCATTCATAGTGTGGTCCAATAAGCCTAAAGGACTCATGGCAAATCATCAGCCCAGCTAGCATTCGAACCTTCCAACCTAGTTTTAATATGGTTAAGAATAGTTTTATTGGTGATCTCTATTTGACCATTAGCTTGTGGATTTTCCACTGAAGTGAAATGTTGTTTAATTCCAAGTTTCTCACACCATTCTTTGGTCCTCTTGCTTTGGAATTGGGTGCCATTATCAGATATGAGGATTTTAGGTAAGCCAAAATGGCAAACAATATTCTTCCACAAGAAACTCCTCATTGCAAAGTTTATGATTTTAGGTACAGCTTAAGCTTTGACCCATTTGATGAAGTATTCGACCACTGCGATCATATATTTCCTTTGTCCAATGGTTTTTGGAAAAAATCCTACTACATCGACTCCTCACTGGTCAAATGGCCACGTGATTTGTACTAGGGCAAAGGTCACAGCTAGTAAATGAAGGATATTAGCATAGACTTGGCATAATAGGAACGTTTGGGAAAATTCAATAATATCCTTGTTCAAAGTTGGCCAAAAATATCCACTCTTGATGAAATTGTGGGCTAGTGATCGACCTCGTGAATGATTTCCATAAATGCCTACGTAGACCTCATGCAGAACTTCATGCCCTTAACTGGGTGTGAGACACTTTAGTGGGGGTCCTACGATAGACCTCTTATATAACTGGTCAAATTCTTCCAAAATGAATTTTGATACATGTGCCCTTAACCTATGAGTTTCTACCTTATCTATTAGTATCTTCCTCTCCTTGAGGTAAGATTTAATCTCATCAATCTAAGTCGGGTTAGGGGTTTCACTGTGAGGACCTAGTTCTATTAAAAACTACCAATGGCAGGCTTATCTGAGACCCAAAAAGTAATGGATCTCTCTCTAGTGCCCTTAGCTAAGCTAGCAAAATTTGAAAGTGCATCTACTCTTTCATTTTCCGACCTAGGCACTTGACTAACGGTGAATTTGTCGAATTGTTGTTCAAGTTGTTTGACCTCAATCAAATAGGTGTTCATTATCATTTCTCTTACTTCAAAGTTTCCCCTAAACTATTTGGCAATGAGTTAAGAATCTGTGATAGCTATCAAACATTTGACCCCCTAACCAAGGCCATTCTCATCCCTACTATGAGAGCTTTGTACTTTACCTCATTATTGGTGATAGAATAATTGCATTTGATAGCAAAATCATATTCTTCTGCTTGAGGGGAACATAATGAGACACCTACTCCATCTCCTGAATTTGTGGTTGAGCCATCTATATGTAAAGACCAATCCTACTATTCTTATTTTTGTAACAAGAGGGAGGTCGATCTGCTCTGCTATAAAATCAGCTAAGACATGAGCTTTTATAGCTATGTGAGGTTGAAACTTGAGGTCAAATTCTCACAACTCGATAGCCCATTTTGTTAACCTCTTAGATGTGTCAAGCTTGGAGAGTACCTGCTTTAACAATTGATTCATCAAAACAATAATAGTGTGTGGTAAGAAGTAGGGTCTCAATTTTCGTGCCTCGGTGATAAGTGCTAGCACAAACTTCTTGATCTCCAGGTAGTTATGCTCAGGTCCTTGCAAAATTTTACTACTATAATAAACTAGCCTACATAAACCTTGTCAAGTAGTCACCAAGATGGAACTAACCACTAATCGCTATAGTAGAAATTGCCAAGCACAAACTTAATGCTTTCCTAACTATAGGCTTCGCTAATAGTGGAGGCTTGATTAAGTACTGCTTGAGGTCGGCCAAAGCCCATTCATAATTTTTTGTCTAATGAAATTTTTTTGTGTTCTTTAGAACCTAAAAAAAAGGTAAACTTTTGTTTGCTAATCGAGCGATAAATTAGTAAAGAGTGATGATTCACCCGCCCAGCCTCTACATATACTTGATTGTTCTTTGTGGCAGGATATCTTGTATAGCTTAGATTTTTTGGGGATTAGCTTCAATACCCTGCTGATTGACTATGTGTCCTAAGAACTTTCCACCTCTTACTCTGAATATACACTTATTTAGGTTGAGTTTCATATCAAAGGCTCCGAGGATAGAAAATGTATGATCCAAGTTGGCTAAGTGATTTGACTTATCCTCTATTTTAATAATCATGCCATCCACATACACTTTCATGGATCGATCTATTTTATTCTTGAACATAAAGTTGACCAATCTTCATACATCGTGCTAGTATTTTTTAATCCAAATGGCATGACCAGAAAATAATAAACATCATTTGGAACCACAAAAGAAGTTTTATTCCTGTCCTAAGAGGCCATGAAAATTTGATAGTATCCTTGAAAGATAACCATCATACTCAGAAGGTCACAAACTATAGTTGAATCAATCAACAAATCTATGTGAGGCAGAGGATACAAGGTCCTTAGGGCATGATTTATTAAAATCAGTGAAATCATTACACATTCTCCACCTAACCTAATTTTAGGAACTAAAACTATCTTACACAACTAACTAGGGTATTAAATTTCAACTATGTAGCTTGCCTCTAGAAGTTTGTTGACCTCTTTCTCAATAATCTGGGTCCTTTTAGCATTGAAAGCTCTCATCTTCTGTCAGACCGACTTGAACGATAGGTCAACATTGAGGTAGTGAACTATGACTTAGGGGTCGACCCCTTGAAGGTTGGTTGCTTTTCAAGCAAAAACATCAATGTTTCTTCTAATGAATCCAATAAGGATACATTCCATATTGTTCCCTAAACTTACCCCTATCCTAGTTGTTTTATCAGTATCACTCAGCTCAAGCTCAATCGTTTTAAATTCTTCAGTAGACTTGATCGGGGTGTCTTTGCTTTTCCTCTTTTTACTAGTCTATCCCTCCTTAGGTTTCTTTACTAGGAAATCCTTTGAGGGTTTTAGTTTGGGTCGAACTTTCTGGGTGTTAGCTTCGACTAAAAGGGTGTAACAATGCCATGCTTACTTTATATTGCACAATAATCCCTCAGTTCTAACTGTTGTTAGGAATTTGACCTTTATATGGTAAGTTGATACAACTGCTCAAAAATCATTTAGTGTTGGTCCTCCGATAATAGTGTTGTAAGTGAAAGACATATTAACAATGAGGTAATCGATCATCAGGGTATGCCTTTTAGGTGCCCCTCCAAAAGAAGTAGATAAATTTATAGATCCAAAAGGCATAATCTCTAATCTCCATAGGTGTTCTAATAGGGTCAAATTTCAACTTTCCCAGTTTCATCCTATCCAGAGTAGATAAAAAGATGATGTTTGTGGAACTTCTATTATCTATCAAGACCTTCCTAACATTAAAGTTTGCAATCTCCCCAGAAACTACCAATTATTCCATGTTGCTCTTAGTACCTCGACCTCTTAAGTGAGATAGGTTAGAATCTAAAAAAGATATAGGCTTGCCACTTGCGAAAAACTAGTAGACTGGTCTAATATGGGCTAACCTATTGGAGTTAAGGTGCTTTATGCCTATTTTCTTGCTGATTTTAAGTCCTCTCCAATTGGTCGTCCCACTATTGTGTCTATTATACCTCTCAATGGGGGATGGTCTTCCTCGACTGTTTGTTTTCCCTTGTCTTCCTTTCTTGGGCTGATCGACCACTCTCTACAGGGAGTTTGATCGGTTTTAAACATTACTTATAGGGCTTTCTAGTCAATGAACTTCTTGAGGTGACCTTATCTGATAAGATGCTTAATTTTATCTTGTAAGTTGAAACGATCCTTTATGTCATGCCCCTTTTTGGCGATGAAAATGGCAATATTTTTTGGACTTTTTCATGGCCTCTGTCTCAATCAACTTTCTTCGCCTCTTTTGGAGGTTGTCATGCTAAATAGCGAACAAGACCTCTTTTCTGGGAGTGTTTAATGTGGTGTAATTATGGAAACACTTTATTGGAAATTGGTGACCTTCTTTCTGATATCTATCATCCTTTTCCTTGTCCTTTCTTTTTGTCAGATTATCCACCGAGTTATTTCTTGACTAAAGCATTGGCACATTATTTATGCCTCAAACCTAAAAAATAGAACATAAATCAGGAATTCAATGTGAGGGTTGTCAATTTTTAGAACTTTAGTATTAAATCTGGATAAGAATTCTCTCAAAGATTCTCCATTATTTTGATTTATTGTATGAAGATAGGTGTGAGGTAACTTTGCTTTTCTCCTACTAGCGAACTAGTGTAAAAATTTATCACAGAGCTAATCATAAGATAATATAGATGCATGCTCATGTTTGACAGACCATTCCAATGCTATCCCCTAAAAGGTGGTGACTAATACTTTTGCATGTATGTGGTCACTATAGCTGTGCAACTGCATCATATGCTCAAATTGCAAAAGGTGCGCATTTAGGATAGTGGATCCATCATATTGAGATAGTTTGGTAGGGACTTTAGCATCAAGCGCAATGCGCTCATGAATAATTTCCTAAATAAAAGAAGATTCTCTTTCACATCAAAATTTGGGAGCATTATCAAATTGTGTTTGATTTAGATTTCTCCTTGAAATTTCCTTGAGTCTCCTATTAAGTTGCTAATCCTAATATGAGATTTCTTTCCATTCATCCTTGTCAACCCTCGACATGTCTCAGCTAGGATGAGATCTGGGATGCTCAACCCGCTTGCCCTACTGGGCTCGATTAGGTTGGTGCAATGGTCGGCCGAGTCTACCACCTTCTTACATGGTTGATAGCGTAGCTTATCTAGGGAAATCACCTTAGGCTAAAATCTCACCTATTTGAGTTGGGGTGAGTTTCATTCCTAATCCTATTTTTCCTCAAAGGTCATTCTTTCTGGCGTAAAGGGTAAGGTATGTCGCTTACCGCAGTCGATGGTTAGTTGTTGTGTCTCTGTAAAGTGATGGATAGCTTGTGCAAAAAGTTAGACAAAAATCTGGTCACTAATCATCTGCTTAAGTTAAGGGATGGTCAAAGTGACCACCTACTAAGGTTGGGAGCTGAGACCTTCAGCTTGTTGATCCTGCCATGGCGGTAATGAGCAATTGTCACTCTGTCTCTCAAAAGTGGTTCGCCTAGTGTTGACCATTTTCAGCTGTAAACTCCAATCCCCATGAATGGCACAAAATGATGAGGTTATTTTTAGTTTAATAGGTTTCTGGGTTTTCTGACATGAAAGATGGTTTGTGTGGATGTGAGGTAGAAAAGCAATGTTAAGCCAGCCGAGCTGGTCCTCGGTTAAGACCCTCTAAAGATCAAGTTAGTAAATCGACCTAAAGATATTTAGGCTGAGTAATAGTTCAAAGAGTATAGGATCCTTACCTTTGTATTAGGATGAAAAAGGTATTTATAGTGTTTGCTTATGGACAAAAAGACAGGTTTCGCCTTGAGGTGCTTCTTACATCATTCTCAATGGTTATGACAGTTTAGATCTTTTCGACCTAACCTAAAGCTTCATAACTATATGGCTGAATGGAAAGGGAAACCATACTACCATTAATGCAGAGACAATGGCATTAATGGCAAAAGTGATGCGCCGCCACACCAATTAATATGGATAGACTGGTAGTTGTGGTGTATATAGTTGTTCCTTAGAAACAGTATACAATTAAAAATAAAAAGTATATAAAACCTAGCAAAATATTCTATATCTTGATCAATATGTCTATCCCCAAATTCTTGTAACTTATTAAATATTTGTACATGGTTATCATTCAAAATATTTTTAGAAAATAAATGGTCAATTGTATTTGACTTCATCTTTAGACCAACTTCCATAGATTGCCCCACATGAGACAACCCCAATACTAAAGAAAACTCTAGCCCTCTAAAAGAAATTTGTACGTCTTCACCAAATACAAATGAAGTAGTTCTTACATTAAATTGCTTTATGATTGCTTGAACTCTATTTAAGCTATAATTCAACTATGGCATATTGTAATAGACATAAAATGGGTTTCCTTTAGAGCCCATTGGTGTCGGAACCTAATTTTGGGTTCTAACTCTTTCATTGTTGTGTAAAAATATGTAGTGGAGCAACAGTAGCATATCTTTGATTTCATTGCTACAAATGCGAAAAGAATATAAATAAGTACTAGAAACATCTCTATATATAATTATATTTAAAGTTTTCATACTGAAAATATAAACAAAAATACTAAAATAAAGTATTTTTGTACTAGATATACATGCATATGGTACTAAATAAATTAATGCTCTGTTTTTCTTCATGAGCCATAGGAAAGGACTAAACATGTTGTTGACCTTTCAAACAAACTATATTTTGAATATGGGCCCTAAAAATTAAGTTGCCACCATACACAACATTAATCATATTGTAAACTAACTCAATCATTACAAAATTAAGGTCTCATTTAACTCAAAATAAGTTTCATAAGAATTAAAATAGAAAATTTGAGTATAAATTACCTTAAATCAAGTTTGAACAACAAAAAATAGGATTTCTGAATTTTATGCATTTTTCTACACAAAAATTAACTTTATGTACAAAAAACATGAACTCAAGTATGTATTGATTTAAAATACACATATAAATAGAGGTTTCAAGTATATTTTACAAATATTTTACAAAAATATTTACAAACCTAGTGGTTGAACAAAAATAAAAAATACTTTCTATAATTGGACGGGTGCGAGCAAAATGAAAAAGAACCAATGGGACAAGAGAAAAACGCGGAAAGATAGCTTTCAAAATGCAAACAACTTATGGGAATGCTTCAAATAGCAGTCCACAATGAACAAAAGCTTTAGTCAAAGAAAGAAATTGGACTGAAATGTGGGGAGAGAGATGTCGAGATTTTTTTTTTTAAAAAAGGAAAAATATGTAAAACGCATGCTCACGATTTCATCTATTTTAGTAACAGAAAAGATTAGCCAATTTTTATTGCAATTTTGTATTCAAGTGGAGGCTATTTTGGTAATTAGACAAGTAGTGGGGAGTGATTGCAAAATAAAAATAGAAGATTGTGAAGTTGAGACCGAAAATGTTTAAATGGAGACTGAACATAAAATGAAAGTTGGATTTGAGGATTAAAGCCAATCAACTGGAATGTTAATGCCTTCTCAATATTTAAAAAAATATAAAAATAATAATTAAGGGGAATGAATTAATCAAGTTATCATTTGCTTTCCTTTTTAATAAAAAGATATAATAATAATCATTTTGGAATATATCATCAATCAAGTTAACAATTTCCATATATTTGAGGGAAAAAACTTAGAAAACCCTAAAAAGCTTGAAGATAGTAGTTTGTCATGCCCCAGCTGGAGATGTTGCAAGGAAGTGAGTTGCTAGTGGTTAAGACACATCTTAGTACTCTCTAGATTGTTGTGGATACTTTTAAGAGTTGTATAGAAAACTCTAGAGTACGATTTTGGAAAATTTTAATCCAAGCAATGTTCTGGAAAAATAATCTAGACCGTATGGTTTAATCAATCTCCACCGTTCATTTGAGGCTAGATAGTATAAATAGATATAGGAGTTCATTTGTAAATCATCCAAGAAGAAAACTAAGAAGAAAATAAAGAAACAAGTTGAAGTTCAAATAATAGAAATTCTATACAATTTCTCTCTAAACCCTCTCTCATTCTAAACACTTAGCTAGCTCACTTCACACACACACAGAACTTGACAAGGTGAGGCTAACTTAGTTGGTATCGCTGGGGGGAATGAGAAGTTAAGTGATGCACGGGAGTTTGTAAGGGATATAAGCCCATGATAAATTGATGCCTTCATGGGCCTTCTGTGTTGTTTTTGCAATAAAAAATTTTCTTTTATTTTTTAAATTTGATTAATTCTAGCTAAAGTAATATTAGATTAAACAAATACCTTCTTAAGCACAAAATTAATTGTTAAAATCAACTAATAACTTTTCAACATAAATTTGCAATAAAAGAAATCATCTACCAAATCTACTATCAAACAACACTAAAATAATCTATTATGATAATAATGATACTATGTATAGAGTGATTAAAGTAATAATATAGAGATCAAGTTAAATATATACATGATTGAAAAATAGGATGTAGGTAGTAGCAACACATTTTTTATGTAAACTAGTAATTTTGCTTTGCTCAATGTGTATATTAAAATTTTAATAGTATGATGTAAATAGAATATTCATTTACCTTTCTATATAATACTATGATTTTATAATGACTAAGGCAATTTCAGAAGAGAATTGGGGTTGGAAAATAAAAGAGCATAAAAAAATAGAATACAAGAAAAGAAATTAGAAGAAGGAATTGAAGATATTGATTTCTCTTGCCTATTCCAAATTAGATCATTCCATATTGATAGAAAGATGCCTAACAAAAAGAGAAAATAGAAATAAAATTCAATATTAGGTTCTCTTTATTGGGGCACTAAATTTGAGGTACAGGTGCTAATTTTCCTATTGGTTGATTTAGCTAATTCAGCAAAATAGTTAGGGCTAATCTCAGCTGTTGAGTTTAAGTCTTGATGGATGGGGTAGATTTCTTGCTCATTAAACTCAATGTTGTTTTTAGCAACATAGGGCTCCTTCTCCTTTTGCGAACTCATTATGTTGACTCAATGTTGGCTTTTAATCCTTTTCATTCGACAATTATGGGATGTACACTTAAAGCTCACCTTCTTATAGCGGAACACGACAATTAGGATGTATGAAGCTCTGCTCATATATTTTGGCTGATAAACTATAGCCCAAACTTTTTTAATCCTAGTATTTTGGACTAGAGTACTTTTGGTACAAGCTTGAGGTTTTTATGTAATGTCAAACTTGTTTGTTTATAAAGATGCAATTTCAATTAAACTTGGTCACTGACTTCAAATTTCCTTTTTATTCTATTTTTGATAGCATAGATCTTCATCATGTTTTATGCATGTAAAGGGTTTTTTCTTTTCTTTTTTGGTTATGAATGTTTTTTATTCTATCTTGTGTGAGGTTTGAGACTTTTGTATGTTTGGTGTTAAGGAGTGGACCTAAAGGTAAAAGAATAGGGGGTAACCATATAATACCTTGAATAGGGTTGTTTTAAGGTTAGGACTGAAGTTGGTCTTATACTAGAACTCAGTGAGGACAACAACTTGTTCCATTGCTTAGGTTTCTAGTGACACTTGCACTTGGAGTAAGTTTCTAGGCATTGGTTCACCACGTCAGTTTAGTTAGATTGGATATGACAAGCTGTGGATACGTTAGGGGATGACTAAGGAGTTTAAATAGTATTTTCTAGAATGAACTAGTGAACAACTTGTCCCCAACAGAAACTATACTACCTAGTAGACCATGAAGTTTGTATACGTTATATAGGAAAATTTTAGAAATATTGTCAATTGTAGAAGGATGAAAAAGGCTAAAGAAATAACTAAACTTAATGAGCCTACATACTATGGCCCATTTATAGTTTTACATTCTAAGGTTAATAAACCCTTTACAAAGTCCATAAATATATGGGATCAAACTTGGAAAGGCACAGTTAATGATTGTAGAAGACCTAGATAAGACACTTTTTCATGCTTATTTCTTTGACACACATCACACTCTCTAATCTATCAAACAACATTAGTTTTTTAATCCACACTAATAGAAAAGAAATTTAATCTCAATTATCCTCCAAGAAATGAGTTATGCAAGTACTATATTTTGTTCTCCCTTAGGCTTCTGTAGTTCCCAATATAGATCATGTTTTGCTACCTGAGTGATCCAAGTTTATCTGTAATCTAGATATGTTTGGGAATCAATTGCCTTAGCCTTTATAGACCTCATCGCGTGACGAAACTAGTATTGTATGAATCTTTGTTTCTTATCTTGATTTCAAAATAGCAATATCCTGAGTTCGTCTTTGAGAAATATTCATTATTGTGAAGTTCATCTAAGAGCACTTCGATTATAAGGGCTAGTAAATGGTGCTCACTCAATGCTCTATGTTTAATAAAAGTGAAAACTAACCATATTATAATGATATAATTTCAAAACTTAAGTGGCTTGAAATAATTGTTGTAGTGAAGAAAAAATTCAATCATTTAAAATTAGTGACAAATTCATTCATGAGCATAACAAGACATACAAACCAAAGTAAAAAAGAAAAAGTTAGTTTGAATGAAAAAATAATATTTGTAGGAAGAAGTTAAAAATATGCCAAAAAACTATGAGTAACAAAAATATGCATAACCATGTATAACCTTTATAGGCTATTATGTGGTAGTAGTGATGTAGTACCTAATGGTAGTTATTCTATGTAGAAATAATGATTTTAAAAAACAATAAGGGTACTTTTGAAAAAGTAGTTGAAAACATAACAAAAGGAAATAGACTTTTCATTAATAGTATAAATAAAGAAGTTATGCTTAACTATGACAATATTAAGATGTCTATAGTCATGCATAGTCTTCATGTCCCATTATTCTTCTTAGCAAGTAAACAGGAAAGGCAAAGGGGCTTTGACTAGGTTTGATGATACCTACCTCTAAAATTTGTTTTACTAAACTCTCGATCTCATTTTCTTTAGATAAGGATATCTATAAGGCAATTGTTTGCTAGGGATAGCTTGGGGAATTAGTGTAATCTAGTCTTCAATATTTCTACTGGAGGAAGAGAGGTTAGTTTAGAGAATACATACCGATCGTTTACTAAAAGTTCTTAATAACTGGGGACTATTTCCTTGACTATTAGCCAAGACATACTAACCAAAACAAATTGTCCATATAATACTTGAGCCCCCTTTCTAAGTGGGTGACGCAGTGCATTAGTTGAGATTAGTTCAAGTTCAGCTTGTTCAGTAATGGCTTTAATGTAGATTCTTTTACCATTTCTAGCTATAGTCAACTTCACTTTTTGTTAGTCAATCTCTATGAGGCTATTTTGTCTCAACCAATCACTTGTTACACCAAATTAAACCCTAGCAACTTGAGTGTTTTGACGAGATAAGTGAATTGATGTCTTCAAATTTTATAAGAAAAATTAGGCAAATCATTCTACTTATCAATTTATTGCCATTTGCCACACTAACCATAATGGAAGTAGTTGGTTCTAGGCCATAACATAATTGTTGGGCAATTCTTTCATCTAAAAACTAGTTAAAGTAACTCTATCAATAAGGATGTTTATGTATTACCCTCCACACTATTTTTTGCCCTTACATGTTCACATCATAATTTCTAGTTATGGTGTTTAAGGACAGAGTCACATCATCCATAATCACATGTTATGTACAACCCCCATCCCCTACCCCAACCTTATGGGCTACTTTTTCTTCCTCAATCATCACCACATACAACTACCTATTTACAATTATGTCTAGGGGTGTAGGTTTCATCATAGTTATAACAAAGTTTCTTATCCCTTGTAGCTTTCCTTTTTGTTGCTGTTAGCAGTTTTCTAGGGGTAGGATTGAATTCTTTTGTTTTAATAGAGCTTTAGGAGTAATGTGGGAACCTTGATTGAAGTGTGGGATAGATTTAGGTTGTAAGGAGGTTTTGTTGGTGTTATAGTTTTTTGGAATAAGGCATCCCTCTTTAGAATTGCTTCGATAGTAGCTTCTTATCTTTTGACTAATGCTATAGCTTGTGGAAGTTATCAAGTTTGAGGGGCCACATCTCTTTTTATCCCTATAACTACATTGAATAGAATTTTAAAGTAAAATTTATGGAGGCATTTTTTATACCAAAAAATAATTAATGAGAGCCCAATAAATAATAGCTCAAGCTTAATGAATTTAGAGAATAAGACAACACAAAACCTAGAAGGCAAAACCATATTGCCAGCTCACATGTCCACAACCTAACTAAAAGTACAAAGACCATATGGATAATCGAGAAATTGCAATGGCCACTCGAGGAATGAAGAACTATTCAAATTGATATGAAAAATCAAGGAAGACCCCAGAAATCTAAGAGATTGTTGAGTAGTGTGGGAGTGATCCAACGAGAAAGAAGGCTTACAATTTAGTTCTATAGATAAAGAATCTTTCCGAGGATGGGCCACTCTGACTTTGAAACCCCTCTTTTTGCATTTTCATCTATACTAGATTCTCGATTTTTCATTGTGTGATCGAAGCCTTACAAAAATGCATATTCACCCACTACATAGATTGCTCCTCTTTGTGTGTGGCATTTGATTTGAGTTATAGTTGCGGAAAAGAAGGAAAATATAGACTAGAAGATAAGAGACAATCCTAGTTGAAGACCATCAAGCTAAGGAAGTGATTTTCTAATACTATGTAAAGCACACTAACTCTTGTAACAGACACACACACTCATTCAATCAATCAACGATAATTCTTCTACAAAGAATCTCTATACTTTATTTGATTTGGCATTTTTTGTGCTTTATTACTATTTTTACATTTAAGCAGTAAAAGTTAATTTCTTGGATCCTACTTACTATTCAACTTCTTTGCACATCTTTCTTTCACTTAAAGCTCATAATACACATGCGATTTTATTTATTAAAAAATCTTATAGACAATTAGACAAAGAACCACATAGGAGCTAATTTGTTGCATTCCAATCAATCATTTAAAGAAGTCATAGATTTAAATAGGGGTTGGCATTCGAGTCAAGTAGCTTAGGCTCGAATAATTCGAATAAGATACCCAACATATTGAGTAGTAATTTTAACTATCCAACATTGATCCAAAATTATTGAGTACCTAATATGATCATTTTTGTTTTTTAAAATTTAACGTAGATATGACTTAAAAATAAAGAACTAAAACAACGAAAGATAAGATTTTGGCCACTGTTAGCATAGAGGCTGAGATGCCTCTGTTAGTTTGGTCTTTTCAATGTAACATATATTATATAAAATAATTATATACAAATAATACTCATATTTATATATATACTTATATATATTTTATGTAATATATAAATAATATAGCTAAATCTATTTATATAATATATAATATTTATTATATATAATATATATTTGTTTATATATAAATTGAAGTTAGGTAATTGAACTATCCGATTGGGTAGGAACTCCTACTTGATATTCGACCCAAAATTTTATTGAAGTATTGGATACCCATTTTTTTAATAAATAAAAAATCCTACACAATCACTTAATATCTAATTGAATCGAGTCATTATTTGAATTGGGTATCCAATACTTGAATAAACTTTTTGATTGAGAATCGAGTCATTATTCGAATTATTTGATCTAAATGCCCACCCCTAAATTAAAAATCATTCAATTATTCATTCTTCTTTCCAAATTTTTAGTTTTATCTATGTTTGTGTATGCACAAACATACATGCCTAAATATTTTTTTCTTGTTTTGAGCAAGCAGAAGTGAAAAATCTAAAGTTTAATCCTTGAACCTATAGTGGAAGATTAGAACCAAAACTCATAATATAAAAAGAACTTCGAGCAATGTTCTTTCATCTAAAGACATATCACCTATCTATTAATCCCACTAGATCCAAATAAATATTCTCTTCTCCGGGCTAATTTGGTTGGATTTTAAAGTTATCTCATAGTTATTTATTATGTGATAATTTATGTGATTTTTATTATTGTGACATTGTTTGACTGGCTTGATAAATGAACTCATGAGTAATAGCAGATTAATTTATTATGAAAATTATACATATAAACATAGGTTTTGGATATTCATACGAATTTGAGTATTTATTATTATTTTAACCAAATAAATAATAAAGTAGAATAAAAACATTATATCTCATCTTATCATCTCAACCAAACAAACTTGTTTCTCCCAAATCCCATGCCCTATAAGTCTACTTCTCTTGTGGGTCCCTTTCCTTGTTTCCTTTAGATTCCCCACTTTTCTCATTGGTTCCCACTCCCCGTTGCACCTACAAATTAGAAAATAGAAAATTCTTGAATTATTAAGAATGATAAATAGATTGTGACATATTTGATTTATTTATTAAAACAATAACAAATAACTTTTTTTTTAACATATAGGGCAAATTTGGTTGAATTTTGAATTTATCTCTTGATATCTTATCTTATGATAAGTTGTTGGATTATTAACTATTATAGTGTTGTTTAATTTATATGATTGTCTGTAAATATACGTATATAATTATTGTTTGATTGAAAGTATAATAGTCCTTGTTATTTGATTATTCCCATGAAATGATCATGTTATTTTTGACTAGTTTGCAATTTAGTGGGTCCATGAAATTATTTAATTAAAAATTACTATATAGTTTAACTTAAACCTCGCAAAATAACAATAATTAATATATTATCAGTTGGAGTGTATATATATCTTAACTCATCTTAAAAGTAATTATACTTAAATTTATATAGTGTATATATATCTTAACTCATCTTAAAAGTAATTATACTTAAATTTATATAGTTAATTCACAGTCATGGACATACTTAATTAACAAGTTGTTAGAGTCTAAATTGGCCAAGAAGCAACTAACTTTTGCAAAATAATTTATGGACAAGAAAGACTTTTTACACCAAAGGAGAGCCACCATCTCTATCAAATGGGATAAGTTATCATGGGGGGCGGGGGGTTAGTTATACCACAAGTTAGAATTAGATATACGGTCCAATGATAAATAACGGATAAGTGGGTAAATAAATACACAAATCAAATATGGGACTATACATAATAAATTTTCCTTATCCTTAGTTATACCTGCAACCAAACTTACCCATAGTATTATGTTTGTGTAAACAAGGATATTTTAGTTATTGCATCCCAATTTAGATATATTTTTTTACTAAATTAGAATCACATCCACATTCAAATAAAACTTGAATCTGGCAAAAATATAATTATATTTGGAATTATTTAGTGAGAGAAATATTTTGAAATTTTTAATATTGTTGTGTTTGAAAAATAAAAATTTATCTGGATGAAATTTTAGAGTACAAAAATAATGTAATATAATTTCAGAAAAAAGTGTTTCAATAAATCATTTCCGAATTAAATATTTTTTCATATGATTTTGATTTTGTATGATCAGTATGGTCATGTCAAATTTATGTATAGTTTTGATATGTCGGAATAATGATTGAAATGTATATAAGATAATAATTGAAATTTATAAATATAATATCTATTTATATTTATAATAAATAGAGATATATAAAACATATATATTTGTATTGATCTAATAATTAAAAGATATATATTATGTATATATAAGAAAAAAGTTTTTAGAGAATGGAAATTATTTTTGTAGATATTTTGAGGAAATAAATATTATTCTTTCAAAATGTACTTGTCAAGTGCCATTTTTTCTAGCCAAAAAATAAAAACGTTCGTTGAAAATAACACCTAAAATTTTATAAATTGCTATCGAATAATAAATGTACAACACGCTTTGATACTTGACCCTTTTTATGGGAATTTCCCACCGCAGAGGATCCAGATTCATCATCTGAAGACAAAGACGAAAGGAATTAGTACGCGCCTCACGTGTCACGCACGTGCCTACCCCACCGTACCCCCGAAGCAAAAGCAAAGGGGCACAGGCAGACAAACAAGAACACGCAAAAAAGGAAAAAGAAGAAAAGCATAGAACACTCGTCAAACCCTATCTTCTTTCTCTTTTATATGTTGCCTCCTCTCTCTCTCTCTCTCTCTCGTCAAACCCTAATCTGCGAATCAGTTTTTCCCTGAAATCAGCGGAAGGATGATTTAGATGAATTTTGACGGATTTATCGAATCGAAGGTTCATGTTACCTTTCAATTTCCGGTGGATTTGATGATTTTCTGTTGTAGAATCAAGCTCTGAAGACTCGCGACATCTTAATCGGGTAAGATTATTAGAAGCGTTTATGGAGGGTTCTGCAACGGCGTCATTGGCCGCCGCGGATGACGGCCCGGAGTCTTGGGAGGTCGCTGACGTTGACGCCAGCATGCGCCGCCTAATGCTTTCCTCCAAAAAGGAGTCAAATAGTAGCTATAGTAAGCAGGATGAGATAGCTGAGGGCTCGGGTTCCGGTATGTCCGATGATTTGATTAACACAGTGGATCAGGTTCTGCGGGAAGCTATACAGAATCCTCGCGAGCGCCTCTCTGGTGAGTTTTCTTTGACTAGTTTCGGGTTGCCCGTGCACTGATTCCTGTTTTCCATGTTTGGTTTTCTCAATTTACTAGTTGTGTTTCTTCTGAAGAGCTCTATTTATCGAATATTCGTCTAATATGGTCCTGCTGTTAGTTATCGAATTCGTTTCTCTGATATGGTTCTGCTGTGTTGTTTTTTGTAAACTGTGAATATGGTAATTGGCTAGATTATTGCTTCGCTAAGGTGTTGTAATTGGAGCTTTCTAATAATTGTTGATGAATTTAGTTTGTACTTGAGTGGGATCAACTTGTGGTCTAGATAGGGAGAAAGCTGCTTCCTAGAATATTTTTCTCAAACTGGAAATTTAGCCATCTTATGCAAACTAACTTAAAATTTTTTAAGTAGCCTAAGAAATGAAATGCTGAACCACCATTCATAGTTAAAACTAAGGAGGCTGAAATTTGTTAAGTGACTATTTGACGAAGGTTGAGATGTTGTGGAGATATTACATGTGGGCTCTGGGAAATATATATGCTCTTTGCTGATGGATTATGGAAATTCTGACTAATATGCTGCAAATCTGAATGGAGAAGCTCTTCTACCTATAGTTTCCGTTATATAATTCTGGAAAAGTTGCCATGTGATGCTTCATGTTAGTACCAAATCGCATAAAGCTTATGGAAAATTTTATAGGGCAAGACAAAACTTTCAAGGTTCATGCCCTATATTATAGCATAGCTGTCAGGAGTGCGAAGCGCAGCGACATGGAAAGGTGCCCTGGAGCTATAGCACATAGCGTGTGCTTTATCAAAATAAAGCTCGCCACATATATATATGAATATATTTTTATTATGCACCTAAAATACCAATAGATTTGTAAATTCCCCAAGAAGATGTTCTTTATGCCTAGAAGTCCTCCTTTGGTGATTTTGAAGCAATTGTTGCGTTTGATACCATCACTAGTAGTTTTATTTGGATTGACCAACATGCCATGATTCCACCTAGGATCCTTCCTACTCTTATCCAAAGTCTCCAATCTCTCAATATTTTCTTACTATTATAAAAAAGAAATTAAATTCAACATTTGATCACAATAATTAACAAATTAAAATGTGAAATGTGAAATGCTGTAACCATATTCATTTTTGTTGAAATGTGAAATGCTGTAACCATATTCATTTTTGTTGAAATGTGAAATGCTTTAAAGTTTAACCATTTTGACTAATTTGGATTGAGGGTAAAACTAACCTGAAAAGATAATCACTAGGCTACTGTAACGTTAAGAATGATTTGAAAAACTGAACATATGAGAAATTCAACACGTTTTTAATGGTAATATGAAAAGATAATCACTTTTTAACTGGGCTACTGTAAAATAAATGGAGAAAAAAAAAAAGAAATAAGAAAAGAATAAAGCAAAAAGGGTAACATGAAAAGATAATCACGTTTTTAACTGGGCTACTATAAAATAAATGGATAGAGTCACAGAAGAAGAAGAAGAAGAAAAGAACAAAGCAAAAAGACTTGAAGAAGAAATGAAAGAAGGAAAAAAAAAGGTGAAAAGAGAAAGTTACCTGCGAAACCATGGAGACTGGAGAAGTTGAGGAGAGCGGAGAAGGGGCCGGATTGCAGAGAAGATGCCGGAAAGAGGCCAAACTGTGGAGAAGAGGCCCAACTGAAGCTGCTCAACACGTCGATAAAGAAGAAGAGGGCTACTGCTGTTTATTGCTTGCAAGCGGGAAGGGCAGATTGTTGAAAAGGGATGGGTAATTGGGTATTCTTGGTTTTGGTCTTTCTGGGCAGAAAATAAAAAGGCCCTAGCATGTTTTTGTTCCACTTTTTTTTTCTTCTAGTGATTTTGTTTTTCCCCCTTTTTTTTTAAACAGAAGCATGCACGAAGCTGAACCCCATCACGCAGCACAATAGCACGTGCTTTCTGTGCGTTTGACATGTTTGTATTATAGAATTTCTTGAGTGCTTTAATGAATAGTATGTAGCAAATTTTTAAAGAGGAACACTGCAAAGATGTATGCTTTATTTATTTATTATTTATTCTTGAATATTGGATTTTCCTTGGTCGCCTTTCCCATTACAAAGGCAGACAGCAGAATTCTTAACTTCTACCGGAAAGTTTTTAATGGAACATCCACAATTCCACATTAAGTATGGTTACAGCTTGATATGACTAGCCTAAACAAATTTATGAACATAGTAAAGACCTTTCAGTTCATGTGAATGATTAAGTGGATTATTTTGTTGTATAAAGATGGTATGTGACTAGAGAATAGAATTTAAGTTTTTTAGCTTACCTTGTGTACTGGCGCTTGTTATCATGACAATGCAAAGGTTGCATAGTTGTTTTAAATCTCATTGAGTGGCCAACTTAAATGCTCGTTACGCAAGATTTTGTATGGACAAAAGTGTGGATATAACATTATGGAGGGACAACTTAGAGAGTTGAAGGGAAACATACAGTTTAAACCTGAATATTTCGCTGGCAAGAGGGCCATTTTCCAGATTAATCTAAATGATGAGCCAAGTAGGTAAAGTTGACTAGGTCAGAGAACGTAGACCCCTATGTGGGGTTGTGTTATTCACAATTTGAAATGAAGCAATAGTTAGCTTAATGATATAATCCCTTGGAGAAGATGAAGCCATTTTTTCTTCAATACTCTGTCTTCATATGTGCATTTGGATCCCTTCTGTTGTTGTGTGCTATATTGGTCCTTTTATACTTAACTCGCAGTCAATGCTCTCATATGGTCAAAAGAAGTATGACAGTTCCAAGTTGGAAAGTGAGTAGGCTACACAACAGGGTTCAGGACATACTGACAACTAGTTCAGATCAAACTCTGATTTTGGGAATATGCTGTAATCTTTGAATGAGTGATTGTGTTCATATTTTGGCCTTTATCGGTTGAATTGAGAACAAAAATTTGAACTTTCTGTTCTATTATTCAGTCTGTCACTATTTGGTCAAATACTTCTGTGAAATACTTGTGGAAAATTGCAGTATTTGTTAATAGATTCTCGATTATATCTCACATACCCCTAAACTTCTGCAAGATCAGCTTTTTACTTTCAAATTGAACTGAAAAAATAACTATAACTGATGGTGTTTTTGGCGCCTAATGTTTTCTGTAAGAGAGGTTACTTATGCTTCAGATAGTGCTCATCTGTTTATATTGACATTAAAATGCAAAAACTGACATTAATTGACTATTGATGGTTGTGGAACTTCTGCTCTGCTTCTTAAAAGCAACCTGTAGTGTTGCAACTGATGATTTGCATCAAGTATATGGTTCTACCTTACTGATGGTTAATTCATGCTTTTACATCCTTATTAATGTTATTAATACATTGTCCTTGTGGTTTTTGCCTTGGTCTGGGAGAAAATAATGATTTTACGTGTCTGTTCAGTGTTACGAATGGAGCAGGATGTGGAGAAGTTCATCAAGGATCCTACTAGGGAACAGATGGAGTTCCAACAGCTGCCCACTTCTTACTTGCGATTGGCTGCACATCGTGTGGCACAGCATTACTCACTGCAGTCCATGGTTTTAATGGATAATAACCTGCCCGATGGGTCTGGCTCCAGAATCATTGTTAGGAAAACTTCTAATATCCGGCTTCCTTTGGTTCGGCTTGCTGATATTCCTGTAAATTTACCAACTGACGAGAGCGGCGCTATTAGGGTTGCAATCAAGCAGAGGCCACAAAAGGGGCCACAGAGTAATAGCAATTCAAATGCCGATTCTGTAAAATCAAATAATTCTAAAAGTGTGGAGGAAAGGAAGGAGGAATACAATAGGGCCCGAGCACGGATATTTAGTTCCAACATTTCTACAGGGAGTTCCAGTGGGAAATTGGAAAAGGATTCCAGGATTCAAGATAGTTTCCAGCATGGTTCTTTGGGAGTAACAAAGGGAGAAGAGAGAGTTTTCTCGGGTGGGGGATCTGATGTGATTATTAGCAGAAGTTTGTCTGATTCTTCTACATCTAGCAGTAGATTACCTAGAAATAGGACAGAGAAGGAGCCTATCGGGAGGTCAAAGACAAATAATAGAGTGGCTATCTTTCGGGATCGTGAAGTTGATCGCAAAGATCCTGACTATGATAGGAGCTATGACAGGTACACTTTACTCCCGTCTCTCTCTCCTTTTTCATTCTTCCCTTTCCTTAGATACAGATACTATTTCCACCTTAGGTTGTATATGATCTTTGTTATTGAATTTTCTTCACTTTGAAGGATCTTAAAATATGGATTTTCTGTAGCATATATGGCCTTGCTGCAATTTTTTTCCTTGTATTAGCAAGTCTTCCAATTTGCTATTGTATTTGTACATATGGTTGTTTTAGTATGGAAAGAATATCAAATTAATTGATCGTAAGAGTTGGTCCTTCTTTTTCCCCCCTTACATTTTACCCTTTCATTAACTTGTATGGGATTCTAATGGATTGATTAGTTCGTGTATCAACCTTCTCTCTTGGCGTAATTTATTTGGAAACAAATCCACTTTGGTCCATAGAGTAGCTTGAAGTAGTTGAAAATTTCCTGTTGTTTATAAGCACACCTGGGAATAATATTTTAATATTTTTCTCAGATACATGCAGAGGTTTGATCCTGGCTTTGGATTTACTGGTGGTCCATACACTGTCCAGCCTATGTACGCACCTGCATTAAACTACAACACCGAATTTCCGCAGCTTGGATCAAGTCATAGACCCCCAATTTCTTCTGAGCACCAACCTCGGCCTCTTCCCCAACACCTACCTGGGCCATGGGTTGCCCCATCAGCTCCTGCCGGCATTGGGTATAGTCCTGCTGAGACCATGTTGTCACCATTTGGTTCTGGTCATGTCAATCCACGGTCTAACTCTGGTGTCTACTTACATTCTGCTCAATATCCTTGTCAACGATCCGGACTGCCATATGTTCATGCTCTTGAACCAGTTCACCAGCCTTTTTCACAGGTATGATATGTGAGGTGCATCTTTTCTGTTGTCATGGTCGAACGAATATGGCAACCAATGAATGACTACATTACCTATAAATAAAATGATTGGCCTTTTCATATTTCATCGAAGGGACAAAGAAAATCAGATGACTCATATGTCATTAATTAAATCTGAGAGATGTGTTCTTGCAGGTTCCTAACTTTGTCCGGTTTTAAAATTACTTGTCCAAACTTGGGTCTAACTGAACAACTGGTGAGTTATACACCCTTGACACTGATAACTAGTGGCCGATTTGCTGGCTCCCATCCCATGATGTTTAAAACTACGAATGATGAGAAAAGCTATAGCAGGAGTCAAACGTTTATCATCTAATTTGAAGCCCCTCTCCAGAGTTATACCGTGCCCTTATGATGTAAAAAATTAGTTCTTGTACATGTCCATGAATAGGTTTCTGCGAAAGCTGTGTTTATAATAACTGGGTTGACTAATCGAGACTAGTTGTTAAATGTGGAATAAAGGAGGCCAATACATGGAGTGTAAGTTGCTTCTTTTATAGTACTTCCTTGAAATGTTGGGTATACGGATGCCTTTTTCTCCATTCTCCAATGCTGCCAGATAAGAAATATCTAGACAAGATGCTGAAATGAATAACAGAATGAGGAAGTATGCACAAACTTTATACGAGGCTTTTGGAGGGTACTTTATTATTTTTATAGCTTTTCATGACTGATTTGCATGAAACATGAGCAGTATTTTGCATATTATTTTATCATATCCATTTCCTATCAACTATATATATATCATACCTCCATTCCACCAAACCGATTGAAAATTTTATCTCCTATTTTTACTTGGAGGCTTTCAAAGACAAATATGGACCTACATAATTCTTGCCATTGAGATGAAAGGTTAGCCATGCATTTGATATCTAATTAATGGTCATGAGATGAATCCCTTGGGTGAGTATAGTACTACACTTACCATGGAAACTGATTTCTGTAACAGTTCATGAAATTCCTATTGGAATCCATTAGAGGAACTTTTTGTTGGTGAGTGTTGGAACTATGCTTAGCATAGGCAATGATGCTGGTCACACCTAATAATATTTATTAATGGCCATGAGATGACCTCTGAGGCAATTTTCTAAGTTTAAGTTTTGTGATGGATCAGTACATGCATTCTGTCTTTCATCTGTAAGAGAAAGGGGAAAAGAGTGTACTCCCTCAACTTCTTTTATGTGCTAGCTCAATAGTAGGTCTATTAATGAATATGCTTACGCTTCTGGAAACATTGATTTGTTGCTCAGTTTCCTCGCCTGGTTCCAAAAAGTAGAATAAAAGTAATGAGGTGATCTGTGCAGAGCTCCTTTATATATTGTGTGAGTGATTTATTTGCTCAAGTCCCCGCCTCTACCAGGACCGCGACATAACTTGCTCCCTTCAGTCTTCCAGGCCCCTTTTTCTGTTGCTCAAGTATTACGAAGATATCTTTCAGATATAGTTGCCAATAGCGCGTAGCGCAGCAATGTGCAAGGGTCCCCTAGAGTTATAGCACATAGCGTGCACTTTATTGAAATAAAACGCTATATATGTATATAATTCTAATATATACCTAAAATACTAATATATCTCACCTATTGTAAAGAATAAACAACTAAATATTCACAAAAACAATGATGATTACTAAATTAGTGCAACAAGTAGATATATATCAAACAAACTCATACTTAAATATCAGTACTGGCAGAGAAGAGAGTTGAGAATATCTTTACTTAAATATCGTACTTAAATATCATTACTTTAATATCGTTCCATGGAGAATGAGGTACAGAAGAGGGCTTCTCGTTTGCTGGGGCTCAGTTTGTTGTGTTTGCTGCCAGGAAGGGCGGAAATGATGCAGTGGGTGGGTTTTTGGGCTTTAGTTTTTTGAGCTGAGACTTAAAGACCTAAACACATTTTTGCCCCTTTTTTTCTAAAAGCTGTGATTTTATTGTACTGATTTTTGGCCATTTTTCAGATAAAAAGAGAACCTGCAATTTACTGTAGTGCTTATAGCACTGGTCTGTGTTACTGCACAATAGTTCAAATAGCGTGCACTACAGTAGACCCAGTTGCGTGCAGCAATGCAAAGCACGGAAGGTGTGATTCACATTGCTACGTGCTATAGTGTGCTATGCTGCTATTAACAAATGTGCTTTCTAAAAGACATTCTTTGAATGTTAGTAGCTAGTTTATTACCATGGTATTCTCGAGTTGCCGCTATAAACCATTGCACAAAGATTTATGTTAAATAGCAATTTTATAGTGCATACACAATTGGGTCAAATATGAACCACATCGATCAGTGTTTAGAGTATAGTTGTCAGGAGCACATAGCCCTACGATGCGCAAAAGTTTCTTGGAGCTATAGCGCATAGCGCAACGTATAACGTGCTTTTTTGAAATATTGCCCACGCTAAATATATATGTATATATTTCTAATATATACCTAAAAAATCAACAATTAAGACACTTTTGAACACCAAAATCAGCAATTAGGACACTTTTGAACACCAAAACTAGCAATTCAGCATGAAAAAAATTAGTAGTAATAAATTAAAATTCAGCATTTGGCCATAGTAATTAGCAAACTAGGATTTAGCACTTGGGCAATTAAATAAATTAGCAAATTAAAAATTTATTTCAATATTTTCTCTAAAAGAAAAAAGCTATCTTGTCAAGGAGGAGAATAAAACATGGACGAAAGTCAGAGATACTGGTTTTGGGGGGAAAAACGTATAAGAAAAAGAAAGTCTAGTTTTGGGAAGACTAAAGGGTGAAAAATAAAAAACAGAGATAAAAGGACTTGGGAAAGAAGATGACGAGAACAAGAAATGCAAGCAGCAAAAAAGAATAAAAGCAGTGAAAGGAGAAGAAAGTTATCTGGCATGCTGGCTTGCTTGTTTCGTGGAGAATAAGGCGGAGAAGATCGCTGGTCTCTTGCTGGGGTTTGGGTTGCTGTGTTTACTGATGGGAAGGGCAGAAATGATGCATGGTGGATGGGTTCTCAGGGCTTTAACCTGCGATTTACTGTAGCGCTCGTAGCACTGTGTTGTGCAATAGTGCAAATAGTGCGGCATAGCGCTACAGTAAACTCCATTGTGCAGAGCGACGCAAAGCGCACAGGATCAGTTTGTGCTATAGCACATAGCCCGCGCTATTAACAGAAGGGGTTTAGAGTGGCTGGGTTGTTGAGACTTTTGTGCGCGATCAGCTCTGATCTCATTGTGTGTACAGCACCTGAGATATAACCAGAGTATAGGAGCTTGGTCTCCTTTTTTAATAGCTTTGACTTTTAATATGATAGGATTATTGGAAACACTTCTCCTGGTAGAAGCTTGGGAGCAAGGTTGGAGATGTTCCCTCGAAGTGAGAGGTTGTAAAAGAACTTTGTTTTGGTGGTAATATGCTGCATTTTCTTGAAATTCATGCTTTGTCTTAGCTAAGAACCGACCGCATGGAGTTGTCGCAAAATTTGCCCGATGTAGTTGTGTCTGCCCCTTTCATCTTCATTTCTTTTCTGTTTTAGTCATATAGCACATGGAAGATAATTCATTTAAAAATATATATTCTTTTATATAAAATATTACTCTAGTTGTGCTGAACAATGAGGTAGTTTTATTTCATTCATTTCTTGTTTCCAGAGTGAAGTCTCATTGAGTATGTTTGGTAGTGCTTTTTTGTAGTTAGGAATTGTTAAAATGTACGAAATTTTTGAATCCATGGAGATAGGTGGAGCACCCTACAGTGTGGCAATGCTGGAATCTGCTGGCAAGAACTCCAATGAAGATGAAGTGTCCATCTTTTGTGGAATAATTCTATGACAATTTAGGTTTAGTATCAGACTTGCCCCTCGGACATGTAACAACTCCATCCCAGAAAAGATCTTTCAGTTTGCCCTTCTAAGAAAGGGGGGAAATGATTATGGATTAAATTTAAGTAGCATTACCCATTCTCCATTTCCCCAGACTTTTCTGCCTGGTTTTTGAAAAGGGAATTTCTGGTCAAGCCATTATGCTTGCTGCTACTGGCTTCACTGACAGAGCCAGCACTGTAGAACAAAGAAAGAAAACACTAAGTCTTGTGTTTGTGTATTCTATTTTAATCTGGTTTCAGGACCCTAGTCCTGTGGGTTGGGGTGTTATTTGCTATCTACCCTATTTGACCTTGCAAGTTTTACAGAGATTTCCCTGGACAAAGTCAAAATCTGACCATCATATGCTCATTTCTCTTTTCAGTCTCATCAGCAGCCACCTGATGCGAGTTTTGGACTAGCCCGGCCCCGTTAAGGGGCATGGGCCATGCCTGCACCCTGTAGGACAGTGCTGGCCCTGGTTTTAATGCTGGCTGCTAGGGCAGCATATTTGGCCCAGCTAATTAGGGTGCAGGCATAAAAAGCTGGGAAATGCTGTGTGGTGGTGCTCCATTTTGCATTCTGTAATTGTGGTCCATTCAGCCAGTCTCAGTTCAAAATATAATAGCTTCGTTGCCTGAAGGAGCTTGTTGACAGTGGCGCTGCAAGATATTGAATGAGTTCCCTAGAGCTCTGCGAAGCCACTGCTCATGATGATGATGAAAATCAACACAGTACGGGGAAAAAATCAGAGCTTTGAACTCACGTGCCCATGCTATGCACAGGTATCTTCAACACCTTAATCTACCTTCATCTTTTGGTTCTTGTGGAGCCTGAGCTCATGAGATGGATATATTTTTTAATAAATTTTTATATTTTTTTCTAAAAATTTGTTTTGTTTTATCGCAGTCAAAATTCGGTCCACTAGGAAATATGGCAAATGTGTTGAAGAATTAAGGATGTGTAGACGAGTACCCTGCCATTTGTTTGGGCCTCGCAGGATTGGTGCTTGGCTAATTGTGACTTGTTTAGAGCTCGGATTACCATTTATCTTGTGCTTGCAAAGTGTTTGCTTAAATATGACATTTTACCTCATTCAAAGCTAATTTCTATGACAAGTTATTCAATTTTAAGATCCCTGCCATTTCGTTAATCAGTTATTTAAGTTTTGCTCAAATCTCTAGCAATGCTAATTTTGTCAAAAATTTAGGGGATGGCAGTTGAATCTCTGAACTTGGCTCTCATTCAACTGATGATTTTTACACAGTGGATCTGTAACTGTTTTTACATCTAATCAGATGTTTGAGACGGTCTATGTGCCTTGATTTTAGCCACCGGACAAGTTTGTTACTGTTAAAATTTGGTGCATGCTGCTTATTGGGGGTGGTGTTGGTGAAGCTTGTGCTGCTGTGGCTAGCCAGTTAAGTTATTGAGGGGTTTTATGTCAATGGAGTTTAACATAAATATGTATTACAGACTTAAAGTAAATCATCTGGATGAATGACAGCCAATAGGGAGTTGGACAAACTCATTTGCTCTCTTGATAGAGGTTTCGGTTATTTTTCATCTGCAGATCATTGAAATTAAGGACCGCTGAACAAAAGTGTATCCTAGAAAAATAAGCTAAGGAAAAAAAATAGTTGGATGGAGAGATGATTTCTAGTTTATTAGTTTTTGTTTTTTTTTATATATAATTTGGAGTACAAATTTGGCAGAGAACTATAGATAAAACAACCGAAAGCTGAGTAAATTATGCGTACTTTATAGAATTCAATTAGCCTTTTAATGTTGATTGGATGCCAGTGTTTTCCTCTCAAAGTCGATTATTCATTCACTAGATTGGGTGCTTGAACGCTAAGAGATTCTCAATTTTTGCTCCTTCCCTGTTATATGCTTTACAACTTGATTCGAATTTGCTTATTAAGCACTCGGTCAGTTGCGTAGTATTAAAATAAGACAACCATCAACATTTAGTAAATTAGATTATTTTCTGTAATTTTAGAAACAAATTAAAACACAGCTACTGGTTATGCGCGTTGCTTCTGAACAATTTCCTGCCTCATAAAAATGTTGCATGTCGCTCGGGAGTGCTGCGTCTAAAACCCCAGATTTGATCAAAGTGCCTTTTCTTTTTCATCAGCAACCAGAGTTTATAACGAAGTTGTTTTGGGTGATGACGTCCTTCGGGCTGAGCAATGCGTGCCAAATTCTATGAGGAGATATGCGTGTAGATTGGTGTTTTGCATAGTCCTTGATGATATCATTGTTACATAGTTTATTTGTTTGTTTGTTTAGTTTACATGGCTTCTTTTGGTGGTGGAAAAAACGACTATGGAATCCCGTCTAGAGAACCGATATAGTGGTAGCAACATGTAATTGATGAAGAATTAGTTCTTTCCATATATACACACTTATATCTCTCATATTTAATACAACTATACTTATTTAAAATCGTCTTAGGGATGGCAAAAATACCCATTCCGTGGGTACCCGTGGAGAATTCCCCGTAACGGGTCGGATATGAGGATTTTTTTCTCCCCACATGGACGGAAATGGGAATAATTTAATCCCTGTTTGCCAAACGGGGGCGGAGAAGGGGATCATAATCTCAATCCCCACGGGTACCTGTTACCCATTATAATAATTAATTATTTGTTATATTTTTATATAAAAATATAAATATAAATATAAATATAAATATGTATAAGTATTATGTTTATGAATTGTTATGCTTTTTAAAAAATTTACGTTTATTTATTATTTATTTTTTAATATTTTATTATAAAATATAATTAAATATTGTGTGTTATGACATTATGTACTTATATTTGACAATGTTTTAATTTTGAAAGTAATTTATATTATTAAAAAAAATTAATATTTTGTTATTTTTAAATTTTTTTATAAATTTTAAATTTTTTTATTAAACCCGTGAGTATCTGTGGGTAGCCATCTCCCCATGGAGAAATGGGGATAGGTACCGCCCCGCCCCGCCGCGTCCTGTCCTGTTGCCACTCCTAAATCTTCTCACTCCACTCACCCAACAAAAGGCCAATTAATTTTAACATTTATTGCATTAAATATCTCCTCAAAAAAAATAAATAAATAAAACACATCATTTTCTCCCCAAAAAATCTCCTACCACCCTCAAACAAAACCAAACATATGTCACATTCCTAAATCCTACTCTCCAAAAGACATTCTCTCAAATTATTTTCTTCAAAACAACCAAAATAATGCCCACCAAACCCTTAAATCTCCATGCATAACATACTTCTGGATTCTAATTCTGCACAAAGAAAAATGTAGACCCACCTAGAACAAAAGCATGCAAGTGCATTCAAGTAACAACTTTGTAACCTTGCAACAACACGTTTGTTTTGACATACTTAGTCTTTTCTGCCCCTCACTAGTCTTCCTATGTACACTAACAGTCCAAGTGCTCTCTTCCTTGTTTCCCATGAATTCACACTTTTTACATGCCTCGTATTAATCACACCAGCAATTTCCACGTCCTATATGGCCTAAAGAACTGATTATCACACTTGAGACAAAGCATAACTCAACGGTTAAAGCATGTGCTCATGTCTTTTAGCACGAGCAAAGGACAGAATTAAGGCTTTAACGGATTGGTTTCTGCTGCTTTATGAGCAGAATGCTCTTCTCGTGTGCCTGTCGATAGAGTGAATATGCAAATTTAGACAATATAAATACCTTGCTATGATTCTAAACACCACACAGCTTCCTCTGTCGTCGGATTAATATCATTCCAAGTTTCAGACAGCTTGCTGCAACAGGCTAGTTTCTCAAGCTTCCACACATAACACAAAACACACACACACACAAACTAGTTTGCCTTTCTCGAGTTTTAGTACCTGTTTTTTGCAGACCAGTCAAAAGCTGGACATGGAGAAGGAAAACTCAGAGCTGTACAAGGAAAACTGTCAAATGATGCGTGAAAATGAAAGGCTTCGTAAGAAAGCTGAAAGACTCAACCAGGAGAATCAGGCTTTGCTATCTGAGTTAAAGCAGAGGCTTTTAGAAGCAAACACCAAACAATTATCTGAACTCCAAGTCAAAATCAGCCCCAGTTCAGCAACAGCCCACAAGAAGTGCAATAAACCTCGATCCAAGAAACACAACTAAAACAAGTTTCAAGGCATAGTGGAGCTTCCTTGCCAATGTTTTATCATATTTATGTGAAACCCTATGTGCTGATAAATGTTTTTCTAGTCTATTTTGTTATTCATCGTAACTATTGCATCCAGTAATACCCGTTTCTGCAAATTTACAGAAACATAATAAAGTTGTGTTTTAGATAAATGAGAAATAGTAGTTCAAATGCATCTTCTTTCCTCCATTGCGTGTATGCATATGCTATGTGCCTTTATTCTTCCTTCCTTCCCCCAACCTCAATCCTGACCCAATTACACCAACAATGAAGAAGGGAAGAACAAGTGAAAAGTAACCAAAGCAAGCTTGGGTTCTGAATCACTTTTTGAAGTCCTTCAGTGAGAAGCTAAAAATCCACATATAGCTTTTTGTCAATGCTTGAAAATGCTTTGTAAAATGCCTTGAAGTGCTTGTAAGCAATGTCAACATCTTCTTTCCCACAAATTTCCCTCACACTGCAAATAGAGAGAAGAAATCAAAATAGGAAAATGAATTTGAATAGCAGTTTGAAAATAGGTTCACCAAATGGATTTCCAGGAAGCAGAATAGAAGCACTTATGACTGTTTTATCAGAATGCTGCAGTGTTGTCATTTTAACACATCTAGAGTCATAATATAATTATTGTGACATAGGTACTTAACTTTAAATACTCACCTGTGCATAGAGAGCTGAGCTATGCCACAATCAACTGTACGAATTCCAACTCCTGAAGCCAGTATGGGACCTATAGTGGATCCACATCCCATATCGTTTCTCACAACAAATTCCTGCACAAAATAACACATTGCAAAACCACAATGTTTGGATGATGATAATATTAGATATCAATTAGAGTGAAATTATATAGTTCAATTGTACCAACCTTATCCTCTACTCCCCCATCTATTATTCTATTTCTCACTTTGAAAAGCCAATTTTTTATGTTTAGCATTATGAGAATGGTATTTAAATTCAATTTTACCTATTTGCCTTCGTTTGAGTTCCAAAGAAGACAGAGTGTGCGATATCTTGTCATGACATGCCACTTGTATATATAAAAGATTGAAATATATGATAGTAAACATCATTAATGCCTAAAATATCCACCTTATGATAATTGTGACATGACCAATATTTTGGCCATGTGACAAAAGTTGTTCCACATACTAATGCCAGAAAGAAAGAAAATGTGATAACCAGCAGTACAACTAAGTTGGTGGATAATTTATCAAAAATTGGCTGGCAATGTTCCTTTGTCATCCCTGTCTATTCTCATAACTGGTTAGGAGTTGCGTTCACAAAGCTAGACGGCTGGGAATCAGTTTGGTTACCCGCTTCTCAAATATTTCTACAATTAGTTGTTCATTTCAGATCCCTTAAGCAACTCATGAAAGAGCCTCACCAAAAATAAATCTCCCACTTGACTGTTTGGAGCATCAGAATTTCTAGCACCTCGGAAAACAAGTTCTCATTGTCTACTAAGGAACGGATTCACTTGTGTATTTTATATGAAAAACAAAAGGAGGAAGAAGAATCACTTTGATTCCTTTATTTGAGAGGAGATATGTTATTACAGCAGTAAAGTTTCAGAAGCTAAATAGTGGCCGAACTATCTCTTTTCCTCAGTTTTGTCCAAGTTTCATGCTTTTTTAAATTACTATAATGTCCCTCTATTAATGAGGCTTCAGGGGTTTTTATGTCCTGATAGGTGCAAATTCCAACCCAGTGCCACGCCAAGTCAGCTATAAGTCAAAGGATAAAATTGTTATGTTCCAAGGGATCATTTAAGAAATTACCAGCTTACATAGTGAACAAAAAGCATATAAGCAAGAGAAAGTACATTAAAAATTAGTGGACAAGAAGTAAATTAATTTCCAGCTTCTGTCTCCGTATTTAGTAGCATAAACTCAGGAAAAGTTTAATCACCTGAGTGGGAAGATTATGAATTTTAGCAACTTCCTTGAAAAGAAAAGATGTAACTCCACTTGTAGCATAACGTTGGTTTGCATTATGCTTTATTACAAGCCCCTTTTGCAACACCGGCCGATGATTTTCTTCATGCTTATCCACAAAATTGGGGTGGACTCCATGTGCCATGTCAGCAGACACTGCAGAAGTGTTTAAATATATAGCAGACTCCAGATCAGCATAAGATGTTTCAGACAGGAGAAATTACATAGAAAATGATAAACAAAGTCATTTCTGTCCTTTCCTGGTCTACTAATCATGTCCTTGGATTTGTTAACCCACCCAATTGCACTCTCGTATACCAGAGCCACAAATATAAAGACGTAAAGAACTCATCAAAGATATGCTCAATTTTCTGAGAATAGGATAAACCAATCAAACCAAGGATAACCAAGTCAAGCAAGCTTTGAATGGCTCGGTAAGCTGGGGCTAATGACTAAAGCTATCTACCTTAACAATTTATTAAAGTTGAATCTAATAACAGAAAGCACATATTGCATAGGTTTAGACATGTGAGAAAGTTATCTCCCACCTATATTTTTCGTTTCACAGTCTTATATCCTGCATCACTTCTCAGAAAACTTCCTCAAAGTTCTTGTTTCATGCTTCACGGTGGCACAAGTTTTTTACTTTTATAGGGAAAATCTTTATTTTCTAATAAAACTAGATTAACAATAATTGTAACTTACTGAGAAAAAATCAATTGTCACAGATAGCACATAGACTTATGAGAAAAAAGATGCATACAACTGCCATACAAAGACTAGTATACCAAGAAATGACTGACGAATTGCTCGTGCGAAGCCACATTCCCGAAAAGATTGTTGACCCAAGCAAGCAATTATTCGTCTCATAGCCTCAAACATAGTTGGCGCACCTGCTCCCTGGTATGAGTCTGAACCAACCTATAGCAACAAAAAGCGGATATAGAACAATGAGTTTCTGACAGAAGAACAAGAAACGATCAGTGTTCTACACAAGCTAGAAGGGTAGGTGCAGGTTGCACAGCAGGTTGGAGATAATTTTCAACAACTTAGAACCTACTCATCCAAACAATACCAAAATAATCATTGCCTAATCTCACCGTCATCCCTTATCTCTGTATCTACTTTTCTGATAGATATATTTTGATTCATTCATCCACATGTGGCAAGATATCATTTAGTATCAATAGAAACGGTAAAAGCTTTTTGATTACCCTTAGTTAAGTATGAAAGATGTTGCCTATGATAGGGGCTTGAAGCCCTTGATTTATGGCGCATGATGGAAACCATGTCTTGTGAAGCAACAAATTAATTCTCAAGTCTCAGTACACACAAGATCTCAGAGCAACTTATTCTTGAGGTTGATTCATTTTTTCTCTCTTTTTTCTTTTTTGATCTTTGTGAATTTAATTTGCTTGTTCATTTATCTGACCTGATCCTTGGTCCTGGGTCCACTGATGCTTCAGGAATTTACATAGAAATTCTCTCATGTCTCAGCATCACAGTACAGATGCCCATTTCCCTATGGCATCTTTTCTTTGAATTTGACCATTACCGCTGCAAAGAATCAATAATAATGATTTAGTTCGTCTTTGTCCCGGATAAATAACTTCTCTCTGATGTCTGTCTTAACCTAGAGACAAGCACTCCTTTTAGCCATTTTGTTTTGGAAATGGTAAGCGATACGGCATTTTCACAAAATCAGGACCTCTTCGTATGCGGCACTGGTCAAGGACAAGTTTCAATTTTCTGGCATAGGGGCCTTATAAAGGGGTTGGTGACACCACATGGTATCTTGGCGAGGAGATTTTGGGTAGGAAAAGAATCTTAAAATATTCTGAGATTGTTTCATTGGCAGAGCGAACAAGCCATTTTTCTTGCATAAATCTGATAGAAAAGGTGATTTCAGGAATTTCTTTGCAATATGAAGGCATTTTTCCCACCTCTTAACTATACCTTTTTAGCATTTAACTTTTATTATAAAGGGACATAGAAGTTTTGGGAAACACTTGTTGTTTATACCCTTTTCCCATTTGGAAACGTGCCCAACTAGACTCTATGAGAGAATGCCTGTTGTCAATGGAACCCCAACCAACGACAATATTTAGTATAATTACTCAAAAGTAGAAGGGAGCAAGAAAACTATGAGAGATCTGAATTATCCCGCTATGCTTCAGAGTCCCTATGATCTAAAGGACTCAAGCTGCATGAACACCATGTTTTTGGATGTCTCTCATCTGGAGTTACGTTATCTCTTACACCAGCTGGGAGAACAGTAGGAGCAGATTCAACTAGTGGTGAATATGTTGTTTTCTCAAAGAGCATCTCATTGAAATGATTCTGCATGAAGATCAAAATTTTTCAGTAATTTACCTCTTCATTGTCAAATAAAGCAACCATTCGAATCGCATGCTCATTTGCTAAATCTTCAGGTGAGGCACAGGCATCAACAAGAGCTCTCAATGCACAAAAGCTTGAAGCCAGATTATCCAATCTTCCAGAAAATATGAACTCATCATTAGCACCTCCAAGGCAGCTGGGTTGAGTATCGCAGACATTTAATTCTATGCTGGCAATGTCTTCAACCTTACAGCCAAGCTCATCTGACAAGATCTGTAAAATGAAATATACATGTGCTGTATATCTTAGATGTTCTGCAAATAACTAAATGTTTGTGCTCCATGACATGATATAACCACCAAAGAAATTTTACTCCCAACTAACCATGATTTATATAGAGAACATTGATTAGAAGAAGAAACACCAATTTATGTCTATGAATAGTGTTTTAGCATGGAGCACATGGCTATAACATAAGACCAGAAGTTGCATGCAGAAGCAATTTATGGCAGCATGGTAAAGTGAATGTCTGATGCCCCCTCAATATTTAAAAAATCAATATTTGATAATATATAAAAAAAGTACTGCAGTGTTAAGATAAATCCTTTAGCATCATATCTATTTAACCAGAAGCAATCATTCTTAAATCTGAACTGTTCTATTAATGCAATTGATATTCATATGTATTTTCTGGAAAAGAAAAATATTATCTGAAGAATGTTGCTCGGGCACATACTAGGAAAACTTTCTTTAGTCTATCGACTTCTTTAGCCAAAGGTTATCATCCATATCAACCAAACATTCGAATGTGATTGCTGATTGAGGCAGCATCAAAATGTACAAGTATGCCATATGAATGAAGCAACCATCTTTAAAGTATGAAGAAAATGTTTGTGACTTGGAAGGTTTTTATTTATTCTTTTGTTCTTGCAGAAGTAGAGCCAGAAGAGAAATTCCATGTGATTTAATGGGCTCCATGCTGAATGATTTGAGATCCCAAAAAAAACTTTTGAAATCTCAAAAAATGCCTTCACTTCTCCATTATAAAATCTCACTTGAGATAGATGCTTTTAAAGGTCAATACCTCAGAAGAGAACTATGATAGTTGTTGTGGAAAAATTATTGCTTGCTCCAGGAATCATTATTCAATACAGTTTAAAGGTCAATACCTCAGAAGAGAACTATGATAGTTGTTGTGGAAAAATTATTGCTTGCTCCAGGTATCATTATGCAATACATTCATTGTGATACTACTATTGCAGTTATTCCCACTCAACCCCAACTTAGAACTTGCAGGTTGGAAAAACTTGAGAAGGAAAATTATACAGCTACCTCTTCAATCGGATTCCTGGGTGACTGGAGAATGTGTCTTACTACCATGCTGGTGGCCAGCAAAATTTCTTTAGCCCATTTAGGCATCCAAATTAGAACAGAAACTATAATCATAATATCATATTATCCCATATACAATTCAAAAATTTCATAATAGAAACAGAATGGAGGTAGTAAAATATATGATATAGTCATTTTAGCAATCTGATGAAAGTTTTGGGAGAAGATGCACAAACTAAATAACATGCAGCAGAATGCCAGCATGAGTCCGATGTAATTGATTCATATCTTCTCTCAACATTTAGCAGCATGAATTGTAGCAACCCTTGAACAGAGTTCTCCACTACTAATGCTACAACATGTCAAGGGATTAAAGGAGATTGTTTTACAAGATGTCTAATTTTTCTTTTGCTGGGGTTGGAGATATGATATCAATTGAGAGTGAACTATGCAGTTTTGAACATCTGGGCACCACTGTAAGCAATGTATAAATGTAGATGTCAACAAAGACTTTTCACCGGAAAAAGTTCACTACCTATATGTCATTTGCACACAAACACATTTCATTTTTTCTTGCCTGTATAAGAATTTCAGGTGTAGTCAACATGTTTCATACCGAAATAACTTTCCTGGCATATTTTATTTCTAAACATTTACACTTTTTTTCACATTTTCTCATCCACATATTAGCCAAAAACACCATCATGTTTCAATAGCTCACCACAGCCTCATTGGAACTTTTCCAAGTCTTCCAGACTATGACAGAAAATGGGATCTGAGAGATACCTGTATGAGCAGTTGGTGGTGAGCATCTTTTGAAGATGATGCACTAATTTTGTCATCAGGCTCAGAAGATTTTTTGTCAGCTTCTGTTGCCAAAAGAGGGATGAGATGAGTCTCAAGGTTTGGCTTAAACCCATCTGTATTTACTGTCCTAACAATCAAGAAGCAAACATAAAAGCCATAAACATCAGCGATGCCACTGAGATAAAAAAATCTCTAAGACATTGTTTGTTGCATGGAATAACCAATAAGCAAAACAAGCTACATGAATTGACAAATTGTTAAAGAGTGGTGATCAAGAATAAAGCAGTTCGAAGAAACTTGAAATAAACCATGTTAGAGAAAATCAGGCTTCACGAATTACACCAATACAACACATTACAGATTTTAACACTTTCAGCATTTGAACATTGTTTGTATGCAACTAGACACAATTAAAAATTGAAAATAAGGTAATGTGGTTTCATCAAAAGAAAAGTAACTATAGAAGCTTAGAAAAAGAATGTTTTGTAAAACAACCCAACATGCAACTATCAGTTAAACGAAGAGGCAATATGTGTCTAAGAATCAGCCTTTCGACAAGTACGGAATTGGTATCACAAGAGTGAGTTGGTGAATGCCTGAATGAGCTCACAGTATTAACTATTTGACATGTTAAGACTCAAAAGGAGAAGAAGAGTGCATCTCTACAACTTTATTTTCCAACTCTTTGCAGGGACATCCTCCAAGTGTGACTCTGTTCCGTTTTAAACTGGAACCTAACTATCATACAATAATCAGTGTATCCAGTAGTTTACAGAGAAAATAGAGGTACCGCCACATATAAACATCAAAAGATGAATCTTAAGCATTATACAAACATGAACAGTGGAAAAAGTAGTGAGGAATATAGATTCTTTTGTCCTACACAGAGAAAGAAGATCCAAAACTACACACTGACATGTGCTATTTTTGGGTTCTTTTTCCTATTTTTAATAATTTTCCAAAGTCTAAAACCATAACTCCAATCAGTAATGGCTATCAGCCAATTAGTTCGTTGGGTCAATGCAAAGTAGAATTATCCATGAGTTCCTTCAAAATCCACCAGAAATGACCTCTCCAATAGAGAGAGGCAAAACTAGATTTTAGAGGACTACAGGCGTGGATCCCTAACAATTAAAACCACTCTGTCACAATAGAAAGCATTTTGTGCTGTGGGTGGTCAACATCATTTTAACTTAGAACAGAGTTATGTCTGAAATTCAAGAAAATAGGAGAAATGTATGAAGTGGTTCTTTGGGGGAAAACAAACAGACCTATTGAGATGAATAGCAAGCGTAGGCACTCGCAATAAAGGTCTCTTTATCTTGACTAGTTTATGTGAAAAGGAACCATCATTAGCTCTGATTATAACCCTTCCAGCCAGACTCAGGTCTCTGTCAAACCAAGTGTGCCATAAACCACCACCATATGTTTGCACGTTGACCATAAGATAGCCAGATTTGGATGATGCAGATTTTGGCTTCAGTTTAAGACATGGGCTGTCTGTATGTGCAGCAATCACATGAAAACCATTGCCAATTGAATACCTGCAACACTAATGTAGCTTCTCATTAACCAATATCATAGAGAAAACAGGAGCAAAAATTAAATAAAAATGTTTTGATGTTGTAAGCCACGATGCAAAAACCATAAAGTATATTGATGAAAAAGAGAAAATAAGAAAGAAGAAACCAGGGAAGTGATATGAAGAAGCCACAAGTAAATCTAAAAACAAAAAGCATTTATCTTTACAAGATCCAATGCATCAGGCACAGCAACATGCAGAACCTAAGGAATGACAATGATGTAACACATCTTTAGTGATGTATAAGATAAACTTTTACTCACTTTTCACCAATGGCAAAAGCAACTAAAGAAGACATGTTGCGTGTAAAGAAATAGCGACCACCAGGCTTCAGATTCCATTCTTCATTCTCATTTAGTAAATGAAATCCAGCAGCAACAAGCTGTCGTTTAGCTTCGGCTGACAAACAAATAAAGAGTAACAGTAAATTATAGATCTTAAAGGGACTAAAAGAAAAATAAAAGTAACCTCTAATTTGTTTCCTTTCCATAGAATAGGTTGAGTTGCATGTGCTCTCTACATAGACTGTACTTTAAGTGACAGAAATATAAATGGCATGCAACATATTGCGTTCATGTGACATGACCATTAATAGGGCTGTAAATGGATATTCGAAAATTCGTTTATCGTTCGCATTCGTATCCATTTATACAAAATTTATCCGTATCCAGTTAAAACTGATATTATCTGTATTCTATTAGTAGATATCCGATTATAGATAGATATGGATATGGTAAATACGTATCTAATCTGTTTAATATCCATTCCGAATATATATTTCTTAAATAATATGTTATTTATATTTTTCAATAAAAATCTCATAATCCATATATGTATACATATTATAATTGCAGAATTGGGAAGAAAAAAAATTAAAAATTATTGTAATATAGAGAAAAAAAATGAAGAATAAATTTAATCAACATAATTATTGTTGGTTGACTTTATAATTAATATACTTAAATGTCACTATTATTATTAATAAGTATTAATAATCAATTATAAAATCAATTATTAACTAGAAAATATACTATTTGTTTGATTGCTTTCGTTTTAATGAAATTATATAGTTTCTTTTATTAATTAAAATATGTATTTATTATATGTTTATAGATTTACATATTTGGATATTCGTAAATAGATATCTAAATAATTATCATCGAATATGAATATAAAAAATAATTCAAATACAGATAAATTTAAGAAAATATGAATACATCGGAATAACTATAATTGAATACAGATATATCCGAATCCGACAGATATTTAACGGATACGAATTTGGATATCATTTTTAAATATCTGTCAAATCTGCATCCATATCCAAATATTCAAAAAGTTAAACGGATACAAATATGAAAACAGTATATCCGATCCGTTTAATATTCGCTTACACCCTTAACCATTAAGATTTTCTTTATTTGTACGATGCTTATAAAATCTATGGATATTCTGTCATTAGTCTTGCTTTCCTCATTCTCATGGCTCAATATCGACAAATTTATGCCCATTGTAGTGAAAAAAAAGATTATTCATTGCTAATGGACTTTAAAACCAAGTCCAAGGACCTCTTCCAAGAGCTTAGCAACTAAATTTTCCCTATTATCAGTTAGCATGAACAATCAATTTGACTTTTAACAAATTTTATCACACCAACACCTGACAAAATATACATTATCTTCCTCAAGTGCAGGCATTTGAAAAGAATTCCCCTTCAAAAATATCCAGAAGCATCTCAAAGTAAATGCATAACATTCATAATTCACTTCCTCACCAGAGTGGAATAACTTTTGATCAAGTATATAGATATTCCATTTCACATTTTAGTGGCTATAAGAGCATTGGAAAATGGATATCCTGGTATAACTTTTAGAGCCAACAATAATTAGATAAAGCTAGTAACTGTATAGTTAGTTAAATAGTTAGCTAGGTAGTTGGTAGTTAAAGTTGGTTGTAACTTCTAAAACCTTCAAAAACTGCCACACACTCATCACTATATATATGCATACAATCAGTAATTTAAATAATAGTGTTTTAGTATTCATCTTCATATGCTTCTCTCCATTTCATCTTAACATGGTATCAGTAGTCTAGTTCGTTGCATTTCTTCTGGGTTTCTTCTACGTTTGTTGCTTCAACATTTCCTCTTATTTTCCTGTTATCTTGCATTCAATCATCCTTCCTGATAGCCAAATTAATTCTATCAATCATCCATGGAAGCGCCAAGATTTGCAGTTCTACTCAACCCACTGGACAATCTCCCATTGATGATCCTCTTAGCCCATATTTCTATATCACTCAGATAATTCAGGTCTTGCACCAGTTTCTCAACAACATACAGGAGATAACCACACCTCCTGGTGTAGCGCCTATGTTCTTAGATCTTTCAGTGAAGAACGAACTCAGGAAGAACAAACTCTGTTTCATTGACGGATTGATTCAAAAACGTAGGGACTTGATCCTTCTCAATTCATGGATTAGAAATAACAATACTGTTCTATCTTGGATTCTCAATTCCATGTCAAAGGAGATCTCTGCAAGCATTATTTTTTTCTGAATCTGCTTTAGGAGCTTGGTTAGATCTCAAGGATCGATTCCAAAGTAATGGACCTCGCATCTTCCAGCTTTGTTGTGAGCTCGTGAATTCCCACCAGAACAACACTTCAATCAACATATACTTCCGAAAACTGAAAATAATATGGGAAGAACACAGCAAGAACAAACCAGCATGCACTTGTGGCAAGTGCAAATGAGGTGGAGTGAAAGATCTCAATGTTTACCATCAGATGTAATACATAATGTCATCTCTCATGGGTTTTTGGGTATTATAAAAAATTGAGAGGTCATTATTGCTAATGGGATCTTCTTCTTCCTATCAACAAAGTTTTCTCCCTCATTTCTCGATAGGATCAACAAAGAACAGTTGGAAATTTCTCCAACAGAACGACTGATTAAATAAACACTGTGGCATTTGGTACAAAGTCCAAAGCTCCTAAGTCATGTGGCAAGTTTAGTGAAGCACCTGGCACCTCAAATCATGCTGGATATAAAGGCCAACAAAGAGGAGATCATCCTTCACTCATTGCAATTATCATGGTCATATAACAGAAAATTGCTATAAACTCCGAGGTTATCATCTTGGCTACAAGCAAGGTAAAACCTAATTATCCTTCATCCGCTAATCCTTTATCAACTGCAGTAAAACAAGTTTCTGATCATTGCAATGGATGAACTAGAGATTTCTTCCATACATCCAATTCTTCTCAGTATCAAAAGCTCATTTCCATGCTGAACAATCATCTCACTTCTTCCATTCCAAACAGTGCTCAGGATGTTCCATCCTCCTCAGACTCCACAAGTACTTGTTTATCTTTTCCTTCCAGCTTCAATGTTCATCCTCCACTCTCTGGATAATTGATTCTGAAGCATCAAGACACATTTCCAAAGCCAAGTTCTTCATTTCTATAAATCCGATATACAACCTACAGTCAATGTACCTGATAAAACTTGCATACCTGTGAACTTCGTAGGAGTTACATTCAGTCCAAATCTAATTCTTCATGAAGTATTATTTATGTTTGAATTCCAATTCAAACCTTGTTTCCTTGGGGGCTTGAGGATCTGTATGTACTAGACACAATCAGTCTCCACACCATTGATGTGTTTCCTGTCAATAAAGTCTCTGTAAACTTGGTACAATGGACTAGGCCATCCTTTCAAATCCTTGCTGCATTTGTTCCTAAGCAAACAAAGGCAATTATCTTTCAATTCTTATAGTCACATGTCCAAGCTCCTCTTGATCTCATACATGTAGATATTTGAGGTCCTCATCATGAAAGAGCTCCAAACTAGGCCACAAAAAATTCTTGACATTAGTAGATGACGGCACTAAATTTACTTGGGTGTTTCAGATCTGTTGTAGCCACAGTTATTCCCAAGTTTTCTAATCCATTTGTGCTCAGTTCAAGGCTAACAGCAAATGCTTAAGATTAGACAATGCCAAGGAACGTCTATTCACTGAATTGTTCTTCAAAAGAGGTGTCTTGCATCAATTCTCGTGTATAAAAAACTCAGCAAAGCTCAGTACTAGAGAGAAAGCACCAGCACTTACTCAACGTAGCTCGTGCACTATGTTTTCAGTCTAAAGTGCCTCTTAAATTCCGGAATGAGTGTATATTCACTGCCATAGTTGATCAACGGAACTCCTCCTCCACTACCACAACATACCTCCTTATGAACTTCTCTACAAAACTATTGATTATTAACACCTTAAAGTCTTTATTTGCTTCACTTGTTTGGCATTTGCTTCCACTCTATCAGCATATAGAACAAAGTTTTAGTTTAGAGCAAGGTTATGTATTTTTTTTAGGATATCCTAATCGGATCAAAGGGTACAAGCTCTATGACATGCAACCAAATAACTTTTTATTTCCAAAGATGTTGTATTTCACATAGTTGTTAAATGTGAAAGGCGGTGTGAGGTGACAAGACCAATAGTGCCTAAGGTGAGAAGCAAGACGAGAGGTGCTCTCCTTTTTTAAGCAAGGTGCTAAAATAAAAATTTACAAAATATATTATGCATCTAATAAGTTTCACTATAGGTAGAGTAAAGAACAAATAGGATATGCAACAAATATAACATGATAAAATCAAACTCAAGTTACTCAATCAAGTTTTAAGCGCAATAAGTGCAAATCATTACAAACAAAGAGTCTTAAAAGAAAACTAAAAATCATCAAATATCCATAATTTTAAACCAAAGTGGTAGCCAGGAAGGACTCGCCGGGAAGTGATGCTACAGTGGCTGGTTGTTGGGACTTGGAAAGGGTAGAGGAATAAGATAAGTAAGTAATTTTGGTGCCCTCATTTTCCTTTGCTAAATTGTTGCCCGCTTGCTAGGGCTTTTTTAGGTGTGTTCTATTTTTTCTTTTTTCTTTTTTTTTTTTAATTTGGGTTTTTTTAATTTTGAAATTTGACCGTTGAAAAGTTGTGAAAAACTAGCTTCATAGAGGTGCCTCTATAGCACCTTTCTAAACTGCCTCGCCAGAGCAAGGGAAAGGCGATTTCCCATGCTGGGTCGCTCCCACCTTAGGCGACAAAGGTGATCGCCTTTAATAACTATGGTATTTTATGAAGCAATCTTCCCTTTCATTCCATCAGTCCTTCATAATCAGTTTTATATCCTTTTCCACAACTAGTTCTTCCTATGCAACCACCTGAACAAACCAAAAAATCACACACACTAAAAACCTCCAATCTATACAAATTCCAAGAGTGATCAGTTAACTGATTAAGTCACTCCAACCAGAAAACAAGATATCATCCTATTGAGACGGTCATCTAGAGTATCAAAACTTCTATCTACCTCAAAGAATATCATTGCAGTCTCATATCAAATCAGCGAAACTCTCTATCTCACACTCCACATTCCATCTCCAAACAACTATCACACAAATCTGTCTCTCAGTCTCACAAAGCAGTTGTTTTAAACATCTCATTCCAACTTCAACCTAGTTTTATCACCAAGCTGTCAAAATTTCTGCATAAAGAGAAGCCATGAAAAATAAATTAGATGCTTTAGAGACCAATCACACATGATTAGTTGTTTCTTTGCATCAAGGAAAACATTCTATACACTGCAGATGGATTCATAAGATTAAGTATAAGTTTGATGGCACTGTAGAAAGACACAGGGCTATGTTAGTTGCTAAGGTATACACTTAACAAGAGGTAGTAAATCTCATTGATTTATTTCCCCAATAGCAGAACTAGTAATAGTACAAATCCTATTAGCAAAAGCTACAAGCAAACATTGACATTGAGCCCACGATGTCAACAATGCATTTCCCTAAGGTGACTTGTTTGAAGAGGTCAACATAGACCTTCCTTTGGCTACAATAGTAAGGGGGAAACACATGCACACAATCAAAAGTTATTTTGTAAATTATAAAAATCACTTTATGGATCAAAACAAGCATCAACACACTGGTATTCAAAGTTTTCTCAAACTTCGCTACAACCTAATTTCAAGCTATCAAAATCAGATTACAGTTTCACAATTGGATTCAGTTCATCATTTGTGGCTCTACATGTATATGTAGATGTTATAATCATCACTGGTCCTTCAAAACAGGCTATAGACTTTTTAATGCAAAGGCATTATTCGATTTCAAAGGCACGATACACTCAACTATTAGAAGATACTAGATTCCTAGCTTGTAAACCAGCACAGGTACCAATCGATCCCAAGAAACAACTTAGCAACATAAATGGTGATGCACTTTAAGACACAACTTAGTACAACAGACTTGCTGAGGGGGTTCTATACCTCCCTCTACAAGGCTTGACATTACATTTGCTATACACATAGTTTCTGGCTGAGCCCTGTACAGCTCACCTACAAGTAGTTCACTACCTCCTCAGATAACTTAAAGCACATCCTGGACACGGGCTTCTGTACTTCATCACAGATGCAACTCAAGGAATTTTCAAACATAGATTGTGTATCATGTGTAGATACAAGAAAATCAATTACAGGATTTTGTCTCCTTTTTGGGAGAATCCTTGGTCTCATGGAAAGCTAAAAACCAACCAACTATCTCTTGTTCTTCGGTAAAAGCAGAATACCAAGCATTAGCAGCTACAACAAGTGAATTAATTCAGATCAAACACCTCCTGCAATATCTGTGCTCCCACTTAAAGCTCCTACACTTACTATTTTGTGACAACCAGGCAGCAATGCACATAGCTTCCAATCCCACATTCTTGGAACAGACCAAACACATCGAGATCGACTATCACTTTATTCGTGATAAAGTGGCTGATGGCTCCATCAAACTTATGTCTATCCGCTCAAAGCATCAGCTTGCAGATGTTTTTAGAAAGCCATTACCATCACAGTTACTGTTCCCATTGCCAACTATGATGGCTGTAAAGGTATTTCCAGTCCATCTTGAGGAGGAGTTTTAGAGTCAGCAAGTATTAGATAAAACTAATAACTATATAGTTAGTTCAATAGTTAACTAGTTAGTTTATAGTTAAAGTTGGTTTTAACTCCTTCAATAACTGCTTCAGACTCATCTCTATAAATATGTAAACAATCACTAGTTTAAATAAAAGGGTATTAGTATTCATCTTCAGATGCTTCTCTCTATTTCATCTTAACAATAACCATATTATTGGAAAGGTATTTCAACTTTTTTCATATTTCTTAGACTGTTCATTCTATCTTTGTTTCTAGATGACACCGTCAGCCAATTACACCAATCCATTCAACCTAATCTAGTAACTTCCCCTTATTAGACTAGATTTGAAGCCCCAAGACCCCATGTCAAAAGTATATCAAGTAACCAATAGGAATTTGATTAGTTCTTTTTTGGGAGTTTGTAGATCATTGAATTTAATGATTCCTTCTTATAGAAATTGTATCTTGCCACATGGTAATCTTAGGAAACTCTCATTGCTACATCACCTAAAGTTATTTACTTTAACATCAGGCAATTCAACATGACATGCTAGAGTATATAGCAGTACAATTAGGCTGTTTTTCACAACTTCACATCCATTTTTAGACTACTTCTTCAAGCTTATCTTTTATATCCCACATGCACACATGAGCATACATTTCTTCTGCCCGTATAACTCTCGTCAGCTCTACAGATCAACCCCTTCCCACATTTTCCGCACCTCAAATATCTCCACTGAAACCTGAGAAAATAGAATGGATGATTTCATTCTCTTCCTAGTGACTGTTTTCAAGGCCTAATAATTCCAAGGGAAAAGGACGGATTAGACCTATAGATTTCTGCACATCTTCCAATCAACTTACCTCACTAGACAAAAAGAATATCCTTCTAGTAGGTAATGTTCGCAAAGAAAAATCATGGCAATTAATCCAAGACTTACACCGAATCTTACAAGATTGCATAATTTCAAAAACAGCAAACGCATACCAGTAGCATGAAACTGAGTCCAGGACTCATTGAGGTAGTCTAGAAGATCACCAACTATCGACTGGCTCGATTCAGTACTGGAACTACTGTTCTGCAATCAACAGTTGGGAGTGCTTAAGTTCAACTGTGCACACCAGACAATGGAAGTAATAAACAAACAAAATGCAGATGCTAAGACCTCGGAAGTAGACCGAGTTGGTGGAGTGGCGGAGAGTTTACGGCCGCCGCCTCCGTTGGGGCGGAGATTGCTGTTGTTATTGGTGCGGATGGTGAAGAAACGTGAGCCGTGAGGAAATCTGGACACGATTGCGGAGGGTTTGAGGAGTGGAGATGGCCGGAGAAGATGAAAACGAGCAATCGCGGCCATTTCTCTGAACTCAAACTGAAGGTGAAGGATAATGCATATAGGCACACACGTGTGTTTTTGGAATTTTCAGGCAATGATTGGTTCCATTTGGCGATTTCACCAAATATGTTGTGCCCCAAAATTAATTTTCAAGTTTCTCAAACTTTGTTCTTCTTTATTTATTTTCCAATTGGTAGATTAATTTGAATATATGTATATATATAATTAATAATATATATTTTATATTAATTATTATTTAATATAATATATATGTTTTAATTTGTGATGCATCGTAAAATAATATATGAAAAGATATTTATAAAATACTCATCTTTTTCCCAAAAAATATATATTGCATCAGTTATTTTTTGGATACTCGTCCAAATATATTTTCATTCTTCAAATATTTTCAATAATAGAATTTTAAAATTATTTCCCTAAATATTTCCCCTAACATAGCTTAAAATGATTCAAAAAATGTAAGATTTCTTAAAAGTTTCAATACTCAAAATTCAAATGAAAAAGAAAAAAAGAAAAGAAAAAGCATTTTCTAATAATAAAATGGACACTTATTTAAAAGTACCAAAAGTACTTTTTCATTTTGTGATCAGTCCCCACTTGATTTTCTTTAGAACAAACTCTTTAGTTTTGTTTAAATTTTAGAGATCACTCCCTACTCACTTAATTTGACAAAAATGCCCGTAAGTATAATATTTTTCACTCATTTTTTTCATTTCTTCATCATTCACACAAGCAAACAGTAAACCCTAGCATAAGTACTTTCATTACCATAAATAGAAAGAAAAGAAAAAATGTAATAAGCTCCACAATGGGAACGAGAATAATCGTCAAAGCCAACAACCACCAACCTGATATTAGCATTTTCTTCTTCTTCTCTTTTTATTTTCATCATTTTTAGGTTTCTTCTTCTTCTCAGTTGCTATTGAGTTTCTTCCAATAGTAAAGTTGGAGTGTTCAATCAAGTGTTGGAGAGTTGCCGCTACAAAAACTAGTTCCATATAATATTAATTAAAGATAGAATAACTTTAATAGATATATATATGTTAATCTTGTAAGAAAATGGAGTGAGATTAATGCCGAACTCTTCAGTTTGCAAAACATAACTCCTCATAAAAGATTGTATGTGAGTTTGACTGATGATGATGATGATGTAATAACTATGGTTTCACTGCATTTTACATTAAAGATAAACATTGTTGATATCCTAGCAAACTGAAAGAATGAATCAAGTAGCAGTGCAAAGAAGAGCAGTAATGTTTTAAAATAATACTTCTACAGAATCTAAACTATACTACAGTTTGTAAAGTTTCTTACTTGAGTGTTCTGAAATTGTACTTTATTTATTTGAAAATCTTTCTCTACTTAAATTGTTCAACATTATACTTCATTGCAATTAAAATTGTACTTCATCTCACAAAAATTATACTCCATTATGTAAGTTTTGTACTTCAAATGTTCTATAATGGATTATCTAAAATTGTACTACAACTTCTAGCTGTTTATACTTAAAGTGTTTCTAAATTGTACTTTCTATTTTCTGAAACTATACTTTATTTTACCAAAATCTATACTATAGTCATTGAAATTCTATACTTCAAGTAATTTATTTATTGATTATGCAAAATTGTACTGCAATTGCTAGGATCTTATACTTTAATTGTTCTGAAACTGTACTTCATTTTATACAAATTTATACTCCAATTATTTAAAATTATACTTCATTTCACATAAAATTGTACTCTATTATTTGAGTTTTATACTTTAAGTATTATACTAATTGATTATCGAAAATTATACTACTATTGCTAGCGATTTATACTTTAAGTATTTTCAAATTGTACTTCTTTGATCTAAAATTATACTTCATTTTATAAAATCTGTATTCTATTTGAAGTTTTATCTTTTAGTGTTCTATTTATTAATTATCCAAAATTATACTGCAGTTATAAGGATTTTATACTTTAAGTGTTCTGAAATTGTACTTCACTTCATTTAAAATTGTACTTCTATTTTTTGAAATTATACTTTATTTTATATTTCATTTTACCTAAACTTATACTTTATTCATAGAAGTTCTATACTTCAAGTGTTCTAAAATTGTACTTCATTTTATCTAAACTTGTATTTCAGTTATTTGAATATATTATTTAAGCTTTACACTTCAAGTGTTCTACTAATTATAAAAAATTGTACTGAAATTGCTAAGGTTTTATACTTTAAGTGTTCTGAAATTGTACTTCACTTTATCTAAAATTGTATTTCTATTTTTTAAAATTATACTTCATTTCACCTAAACCTATACTATATTCATTGAAGTTATATACTTTAGGTGTTCTAAAATTGTACTTTATTTTATCTTAACTTGTACTTCAGTTATTTGAATTTATTATTTAAGTTTTATACTTAAGTGTTCTACTAATTATTAAAAATTATACTGCAATTGCTAAGGATTTATACTTCAGGTGTTCTAAAATTGTACTTTTTTTTATATAAAATTGTACTTTTATTTTTTGAAATTATACTTCATTTTACCTAAACATGCACTCTATTCATTAAATTTCTATACTTTAAGTGTTCTAAAATTGTACTTCAGTACTCCAGTTATCTGAATCTATTATTTAAATTTCAAGTGTTCCACTAATGAATTATCTAAAAATTGTATTTTATTTGTCAACCTCAAGGAATGCAGTCAAGGAGGAAATTAGTTAGACCAATGCATCACATAATGAATTGGCAACTCAATTGATGTATGGAGAAATTGCATATATGGAGAAAGTCAAACGTAGAGCTATTCATAGTTTGGTAAACTAGCCAAACCGAATCAAAATCAAAATTTTGGTATTCGGTTCGATTTTAATTTTTTTTGTACCGGTTAACCGAACCGAACCGAACCAAATTACTGAATTGAATATTAATATATATTATATTGTACATATAATATATAATGATTATTAATAATATAAATATATATTAATATAATATTATATATAGTAATATATATTAATATATATTGTTAATTAATATATTAATATATAATATATATTAATATTAATATTAATATTAAAAATTTGGTATTTTAACTTTTAACTGAACCAAATCGAAAAACAAATTGATTTTAACCTAACCAAATGATTAACCGAAGTTTTGGTTCAATTTGTATCGAATGAACACCCCTAGTCAAACATTCAAGAATGCTCAATAGTTTAGAATTATGCTTAAGAATTATATAATGTCTACTTTGCGGTCATTTAAATATAGAAAAATGACAACAAAAAAACTATAGTCGTTTGTCCTAGATATCAATTATTTTGTACCATAATTAGGGAGAATTATACTTGATTTCATGAAATTTGTACTTTATTTTGGTAATTATGTATTCGATTAATCATGAAATTGGCATTTTTGCGTGTTGTCTGATATATCAGTTATTTTGTACCCTAATCTGGGAGAATTATTTATGATTTCATGACAATTTTATTTTATTTTGACAATTATGTATTTGATTTAGTGTGAAATTAGTATTTTTTTTCATGTTGTCCAAGATATCAGCGCTTTTGTACCTCAATCTGAAAGATTTATACTTGATGTTATAACATTTGTACTTCATTTTGACTATTATGTACTTCATTCCTTAATATTTTTACTAATATTATTAAATTGAAATTTGTTTCACAATTTGCTTTTTAAGTTTTGGTAATTAATAACCAAACTCTAAAAATGTGTGTAATATTTATCATATGAATAAAATAATATTAAGTTTTAAAATATTAACCACTAGTATTCAACGAATGATGTTATCAATTGTAGTAATATAAAGAATACTTATGCTTTCAAAGATGTAAACAAGTGAACATTTGATGATAATATCCACCCTATCACCCGTGCAAATATGTACTTTACCTGATCCGATAATTTCAAAATATTGTACTTGACCATCACTACAATTATTGGAGACTAATTATTCAATAGCAATAAATGTACTTCAACATAACAGAATTTATACTTTATTTGTTTTATATTTGTACTTTATTTTTATTATATTGTATTCAAATTCACTATCAAATTTTAATTGAATTAAAGTGTACTTTAACATAACATTATTTATACTTTGTTTGTTCAATATTTGTACTTCATTTTCATCATATTGTACTTTAATTCATTGTCAAGTTTCAAATGAATTGAAGTGTATTTTAACATAACATCATTTATACTTTGAACACATAACACTATTTATACTTTATTTGTTCTACAATTGTACTTCATTTTCATTATATTATACTCAAATTTATTGTCCGGTTTCAATTGAATTGAGGTGTACTTCAACATAATATCATTTATACTTTGTTTGTTCAACATTTATACTTCATTTTCATCATATTGCACTCAAATTCACTACCCGATTTTAATTGAATTGAGGTGTACTTCAACATAATTCCATTTATACTTTGTTTGTTCAACATTTGTACTTCATTTTCATCATATTGTACTCAAATTCATTACCCAATTTTAATTTAAATAATGTGTACTTCAACATAACACCATTTATACTTTATTTGTTTTACATTTGTACTTCATTTTTATTATATTGTACTCAAATTCACTGTCCAGTTTCAATTTAAATGAGGTGTAATTCGACTTAACACCAATTATACTTTATTTGTTCTACGTTTGTATTTTATTTTTATCATATTGTACTCAAATTCACTGTCTGATTTCAATTTAAATGAGGTGTACTTCAACGTAACACCAATTATACTTTATTTGTTCTAAGTTTGTACTTCATTTTCATCATATTGTACTCAAATTCACTATTTGATTTCAATTTAAATGAAGTGTACTTCCACGTAACACCAATTATACTTTATTTGTTCTACATTTGTACTTCATTTTCATCATATTTTACTCAAATTCACAGCCTGATTTCAATTGAATTGAGGTGTATTTTAACATAATACTTTTTACACTTTGTTTGTTCTACATTTGTACTTCATTTCCATCATATTGCTTCTAAATATACTGCAAATACACAGATTATATACTACATTTTCAGTTAATATATACTGCGGGCTTGAATGTTTTTATACTATAGATACTTTTAAAATATATTACAGTTATACAGATTATATACTATACTTTCATTTAATATATACTACAAACTTAAATATTTTTTACTACAGTTGCTTTTAAAATATATTGCAAATACATAGATTATATACTATATTTTTGCCTAATGTGTACTGCAAGATTGAATGTTTTGTACTACAGATAATATACTACAACTTTTAGATAATTTCACTATATAATTTCAGGTAAAAGAAGTATAAATCCCAAGAAGGTGAAGTACAACTTTCATGCCTTTCAAGTACAAATCAGAAACTTCCATTTCACAACAAAAATCATATATATATATATATATCTAATAGGTTCAAGTGTTTAACAACTAAAAAAAGAATAAAAATCGTAAACATGAGAAAATAGACAAAAAATAAGTGTAACACTGAAAAATCACAGATATTTAAAACTGTAAATGCAAAGAAGAATCCTTTGTTTCTTTTGCTCACTTCTTTTTGTACTTCGCTTTTTGTTACCGCTATTTCTCTTTTCATTGTTGTAGAAAAATAGCAGAAATTTGGGTATCTTTTCTTTTTCCTCTTCTTCTTCTAGCATTAATGGCAGTTGAATGGTTTCGTGCCCTTTTGTTTGGCCGCTTGCAGAAGCTGTCTGTTTCAGGAAAAAAAGAGAGGAAAGCGTCTTGAAGAAAAAAACGCATTTCTCAGATATTTTTGTTATTTTTTTCAATGACAAGGGTATATAAGTTTTTCTAAAAGAAATGAGGAGTGATTCCTAAGTTTTGTGAAAAAGTAGGGAGTTTAGTATGTAAAAATTCAAATGTGTATAGAACAATGCAATGTGTGCCTATTTATGTGATACAAAGCACGACAATATGCACAAAGCAGTACAAAGGATTACAATGTGCATAAAGCAATGTTGAACAATGCAAAATGGAAAGCTAAATATTAGCTATCAGCTACCAATAGCTCCCAACAACTTTGACACTAAACAATGCCATCAACAACCATCAAACTTCAAAGCTAAACATCAGCCAAACTTTACTATCAAATTACACCAGCGGCCCCAAATATTATACATTAACCATCAAATTCTCATCAAACTCCAACACCCATCAAGAACCAAACTTTGCCATAAAACTATCATAAAGAACCTCGAAATATGTGTATGAATTCGGTTCAATGATCACTCTCTCGACTTAGCATTTTCAAAGAGAAAGTTCCTTTTGGTTTGGGTGAGTTCAGGAAATAGATGGAGAGCCACCTATCAAGTACTCTTTCTTCTCTTCTCCAACATTGGACTATTAATCATTCATTTCTGTAGTAGAAAAAAGGATTTCATCCCTCTTCCTCATGCCCTCCAAAGAAGAACCTAAAGAATCAAGCAAAGCCAACCAAACTTTTTTAGTCTATGAAAGCATCAAAGCCTAAGAGAGTCTAAGGCTAGCACGCTTGATTGGACATGTCAATAGTATATTAAAATGACACCATTTAACCATATTCCTATGAAACTCCAAAGCTAATAAATAACGAAATTCTACCATAAAACTATGAAACATCCCAAATATTATATTACACATATTAAATGAGATTTAAATGTTTGAAATAACATCACTAACAAAAGCCAAATACAAACATCCCAAACGTGATATATATCATAATGTTGAAAATCACAATATACACCAAGCAAAACACAAAACACTGTCCATCCACTGATTACTTGACATAACAAAAATATTGTTTAATCTAACATTTGGTAAACATAATTTTATTTGTTTGATCTGTATTTAACATTTTCTCTTATGACTTTCAACACTTCATCCAATCTTAATCTCCTCAATCTTTGAAGTTTTGATAAGATAGAGTTGCACCTGCAATAGTACCCATCATTCTAGCTAACTTAGGAGCTGCACTAGAATCCCTTTGCAGCTAATATAAACCAAAATTATTTTAGAACCTTTTTCTTTCTCAACAATGCACTTATTTCTACTGCTTGGTACGTTCTCCCCTATCTCCCTAGTTAGTTTGTTTCAAGAAAAGGTTGAATATTAGAAAGTAAATATCTAGAAATACTATGGACATTTATAAATTTACCTATGTTTGAGGAGGACTCTTTGGTGGCTAAGAAGGCTTGGATAAAGCTTGCAAAGGATCTTTTAGACTTGGAGATTGTGAAGCATGTACAACTGAAGAAACTAGACAATCATTTCTTATAGGTTTGGATGAAGCTTGGTGGTTATATAGTATCGTTATAAATTTTGAATAAGCCTCTACATAGGCTCAAAAACGAGATTGTTGGATAAGTTTCATCTTGTGCACTTGCTAATCTAAGATTTGAGCATGGAATTGCATATGCTGAAGATGAAGCTGACTTGACTTAGTTTCTATGGAATGGTCCACTTTCTTGTCTTATTTCACTTCCATATCTTCTTTAACCTCTATTTGTCCGTTTGCTTCCCCTATGTACTTTTTTGCGAACCCTGACTCATGTTAGCCTATTAACAGTATAACAAACAAGTTATTCCCAAATATGATAACAATAAAGAAATATTACATTATGAATTAAAATGAATTTCATACAGTTTTTCATACCTGTCTTCTGGCTGTCCTTTGAGTATTTATTATCCTTTGAGTAGATTATGAAGTAGGTTATGAAGTGGGCTGTGAACAATTATCATTTTGTCTTCCCGTTGGAGCAACTTTACTTAAATATACTAAATGACATAATTAACAAGCTTTAAGTAAATAGGTATAATATAAATGCTAATCTTGAGCAATTTAGAGTTGGCATGAATTGGAATTTTGCAAGTTCCAATGTTGTGTCCTAGTTGTAGACACCTTAAGCATGTATGTTTGAGGCCTAATTAAGTTTGATCGTTACTCATCTTAGGTTTTTCTTTTATTTCTTTTTTCTCCTTGCCTTTCTTTTCTTCTTTTGAAGATTGGTGGTTGTAATGGTTCATAACATATCTTGCTGAAGTCATTTTGACCTCTCGCATGAGTCATGTGCTCAAAACTTTTAAGTACATATTTTTGAAGTAAGGATCTATATAATCTTCAACTTTGTATTAAGGATAACCACATTATGGAAACATTCCATATATACATGTGGCCCTGTGAAGCAATCATATACTTCCCATTTTGGAAAAGGACCTCAAATTTAGATTCTCCACAGCATCTGGGAATTCAATTTCTTGAAATCTTGAGGCACTTGTCAAGCTTTCTTAGGATATTTGGACACTCTAAACCTAAATATTTTTTCATTCCATGCCTTCTGACTTAAATTTCTAGTCTTAAGTTTTTCTTTAATCTATTTAAACATAGATTAGGCTCAACTCTAATAGTAAGGATGTATCTATTGATGATTAGGTTGTTAATAAGAATAACTAACTTATATCTTATGGAGAAGTGGGACCTAAACCAGTACACTGTAAGTATTTCTCTCAGCCACTCTTCCACAATTTAACAATTAACATCCACTTTATGGTCAATTGCTTTATTTTTGCCTCAAACTTAGCCCCATGGGTTGTACTCATAGTTTTCCAAACAAAGTCTTTAACTTTAGAGAATTATACTTCCTTTTAAAATTTGTATATAGGTACTTGAACAATTGTGTGTTCAAACCTTGATATCAAATCCTCAATTGCTTCAATCAACCCTTCTATCGATCAAAAATGAAAGTTCACTTCAGTTCTTCCCTACCATTAATGTAGAGTAAAAACTATTACATAAACTAAATATCCATGCATCCCTATTTTCAATTTCCATAATACCAGTGGTTGTGGGATACATATTATCATTACCATCTATTTTAATTGCCACTACCATTACCCCACATGTATAGTTGTCAAGAATTAATTATTAAGACCAATAATTAATACACAACCAGCTAAAAAACCTTCTCTAAATGCATCCAGTCTGAAAAATATCCCCCTAAAGTTTAGAGTTTCCGTGTTAGGATGTATTCTCAATATAAGTTTGGTATTATGACTACTCCCTTTAATTGTATTACAGTAATTCTAATAGAGTTCATATTCCTTGCTATCCGCCCTCCATAATGTATCAGCATATCTTTTTTCCCATAAAACCTTCCAAATGGTGACTTCCAAACTGACCTTCCTTTTATTATTCCTTGCAAGTTTACTAATATCATGGTCATCTTTGACAGTCTTCCCAATCATTTTTGTTAAACATTTGTAGCTAGTAAAAACATTTTCATTGCCCCTTGCACATATATGCTTTCTTTTCGTGTTCTACACATGTAAAACGTTAGATCTTTTTATTATTGAAGCACGAACCCTCCAATCACAACCTTTTTCACATGTACACAACTATTTTATCACTTCTATGTTTTTCATATTCCACTTCATATCCCTTTCTTACACATTAATCCCTTAGTATATCTTTGTACTCTTTGACATCATTTAGCTTCAAACTTGTAGTCATCTCAAAGTTTTTCATGTTTTAACATTTGTGATAAAATGGATGTGTTGGAGTTTCTTCATCTAAACCCTCCAAATTAACCAAGTTATCTACTTCTCTAGGGTCATGTAGCGACCATCATCTGTTGCAAGAACCAGATTTCTCTTCCTATTCATGCCCTTTAATAGTTTGCCTCCCATTTTCTTCATCTTCTTAAGCAATTCTTTCTCGCTCATATATTTGCTCATGAAAATGTCAATCAACATATATCAACCTTCAATGTCTTCAAAGTCTTCACTAGGTACATCGACACTCTAAGTCAATTGATTGTTCTTGTGATAAAGTTTTGCAATCTAAATGACTAGAGCCAAAACTAATCTTCTTGATCTTTATCTTCATTCACCATGTCAGGTTTCTATTTGTCTTTCTCTGTTCCACTTTGTCAAAGTGTTCTTGTCCAACCTCACTTGTTGTCTTGAATATTAGTTTTCATATCCTAAATGGATGTCTTTCACCCTTTGAGCTTGATCTCATTTCTTAAAATTCCATCTCAAACACAATTAAAATTATCACTTAGAAACACAAACCCTGCATTTGGGCTCTCCTTATCCACAAAACTTCATCTTAGTATCAATCTCAATTTGCTCCTGTTAAGCATTAAACCTACTTTGCTCCTGTTTGACAAGTAAAGTCTCTCTATTAAGTGAAACTTCCTTATTTGGGATCATTTCTCATATATATGATCATCCTTATTTTCATTATCCACTGCCTCATCATATTGTGGATCTTGTTGATGCATGCGTTCACCATGTCGTGGTTGGTGTTGATGCACCACCTCATCATATTGTGCATCAAAGCCTGCTGTCTCGTTATCGTTTGCACCATTACTTGAGACTTATTCCGGTTATCCTTTACGGTGCATTTTCTTCATAGTTGTCACTAAAGTTATTAAGCTCATTGTATATTGTATATTCCTTTTCTAGCTGTTATGATTTTCTTTTCCTTGTTTATTAGCTAATAGGTTTTGTTACACGTTGTTGTATTCTGTCTCTTACTTAGTTAGTCACATGTTATTGTCTATATTTTGGCCATCATGTACTCAATGTAATTAACAAAAAATCACATATTTTATTTTATCACATTTCTCCCCTGTTGAGCTTTGTCTGCATGGCGTGTCCACTACGAGTGCGTGCCACATCCAAAACCAACAGAAGTTGATGTATTTTTATTAACTCACTTGTGTATCCTTTCAAATCTTGCTTCAAATTGTTATCCTACAATATGTTAATTGCTTCTTAAATACATATAACGTTCTCTTGAGTATCAATAATTTGTATTAGTTGTGCTTGGGGCTCCTCCACATAAAGAGTACATCTTAATAAATCTTTGACATAATCCATAAGTTTAGAAATTCCTATATTTGTATAGCCTCAATCCAAATTGCATTGAGACATGCCTGAGATGACATATTAGATCAAAATATCTGAGGCTTTCCTATCAACCCAATTCGTAAGGAAAATCCAGGTTTACATAACCTAGATTGAGCCTTGAAAAGTTACGTTTGAAACTTCCATCACACTGCAATGCTGCATACATGGTTTCAAGATATCTCTTTTTTTTTTCGCCCACCAACATAACAAAGTGGACTAATTGCTCCATCAATAATGGTCTTTAGGAAGTAACCATACCAATTTAATAGAATGACACCACAACAGAATTGAATAAAGAAACAACATATTAAATTAATAAATAACTAATAGCAAGCAACTATCAAAATAAACAAATAACAAGAAGAATAATAACTGCAGGCAAGCAACTAATTAGCGGGGAGACCACCAATGGCAGGCAATTGTTTCACAAAATCTTAGCACTTCGACTCACAAAGGGCATTGTGACAACAATCATAATGTGTAATACATACTTTGATTAATCAGAAAGGGGGGCACAATCAACCAAAATACGTACAGTGGACATTAATCTGCTTGGTAGGATTGTATAGAATAAATGTATAATTCAACGTAATTAATTATTTGATTATCATAATTAAATTTTATGATTAATAAAAAGCTCAGTACTTTATTCTAAAGTATTGGAATTATGTATCTCACCCTTTTGGTGTGATTAACAATTCTAGGGTTAGAAACATTAAGGTTATTACCAAATAATGAAATTATCCCTACATATGAACTAAATATTAACTTAATTAACAAATATGCATATATCACTAAGAATTGGTTTACAGAACTAAAATTTTAAGAAAATATTAAATTATTTACCCAATTAAATTTATTTTTATAAGATTCTTTTATACAATATTTATCTAAAAAATATAAATTTTTTATATGAAAATTATTTCTTCCATGATAACAACATATCATAACTAAACTTTGTTTTTCTTTTTTGATAAATTGAAAAATGAACAATATTTTTCAAATATAAATTTAAACGTAATATGAATTTATTTTGTAAAATTACAAATGAATATCTATGAGCATATTAAAAATAAAATAGTAGTTTAATTTGCGAAACAAGTCAATTGTTTAATAAAATTTGAAAGTAAATTATTTTTTCAAAATAAAAATTAACTCTGTTTTAGGCAATAATAAATTATAAACTAATTGAGAAAAAGGTTTAAAAATAAAAACTCACCCACGTTTAAAACTTTTCAATGAAGATAATTTAATTATTAAACAAGAATGGGAATAAAATTGACATTTCATACTTATCACAATTTATAATTCTAAGTATTCAAACAACTAACTGTATTAAAATTAGGATATCCAAATTAGTACTTCAAACATACAAACAAAGTATTGGTGTATCTTCCAAATAATTAATCCTCCACTTATTCAATCGAGTCCATGATATATTAAATCATGCATAAATATATTAGACTTAAATCACTTATGGCTTGTTTGCTTGGTATGTTTGGATTAGGTATGATACGTATGACTAGGATAAATAGTGGATTATTGTGTATCATATCTAATGTTTAATTACATATTTTAAATAATTTGATACCCAACTTTGATTGTTTGCTTGACATGATTATCCCATTTGATAAACTATAATTTATTTCTAATTTAGGTTGGAAAACACATTATATCCTAAGGCCTTAATACACAAGTCAAGTTTGATCTTAAATGCATGTTGAGCCCTAACTGTATTAAGGGTTTCTAAAAATGAACCAAATATTAAAATTGAATTAAATTATGTATATATTATGTAATATCAAAACAAGCAAGTGAACTTTTAATAAAAAATGAAAGGGAGATCTATTGGTCTTCTTTCACAAAATTTAGTCCGCCATATTATCTCTTTTCAAAAAATTGAAATATATTTACGGTAATTAAAATTTTTTCTCTTCACACTTCTTTGTTAGGTCATATACTTTTTCTTTCTTTTCTAATCAAGTTATTTATTTATTTATTTATATTTTTAAATACTTAAAGTATACTTATTGATTTTACACAAATCAAAATAAGTTTATAAATAATGAAAAAAATTATAAAATACTGCATTTTTTAATGGGAGACTTATTTAAAAGTACAAAAATCACTTTTCATTTTTATAATCAGTCCCCACTTGATTTTTATTAGACTAAACTCCCTAATTTTGTTAGAATTTTAGAGTTCACTCTTTACTTACTTGATTTGACAAAACTGCCCTTAAGTGTAATATTTTTCACTCATTTTTTTCACTTCTTTGTCATAAGCAAAAGGCAACAGTAAACGCAACTAATATTAGAGTATCTTTGCCAAAAATAGAAAGAAAAGAAAAAACGCAAGCAGCTGCACGGCGGAAATAAGAATAATCATGGGAGGCAACAACCACCAACTCGACATCTGTATTGTCTTCTTCTTTTTTCATTTTCATCATTTTTGAGTTTTTTCTTCATTATTTTTGGGTTTCTCAGTTGCTTCTGAGTTTCTTGTATTT
>JACGDI010002852.1:673316-689144 GCA_014898725.1 Jacaranda copaia
TAAGTAATTTAATTAATTTAATATATTAGTTAGTAAATGAATTATTTATTAAATTAATTAATTTTCTCGATAATTAGTTTAATTAAATTTGTGAACATAAGTTTTAGAAGTTTTTAAGTGGTAAAATTTTAATATTTTCATATATATATATATATATATATAAATATGTGTGTGTGTGTATATGTATATATGGGTGAAGTGAGAAAGTGATAAATGAATAAATGACGTGAAAAATGGAGTGAGAAAATGAAGGAGTCGGTGTGCTTTTTTAGATATAGGTTTTTTTGGGTGAATTGTGAGAGGTTTTTTTAGGTAAAAAAATTGTAATGTTTTGGAAGAAAAAGTAGGGAATATGCATGTGTTTTGAAATTTTTTTGAGAGTTGAAATTTTTTTTTCCCCAAGACATGGGAGAACATGCCTTATACTTCTTTTATTGGAATACAATCATTTTCTAAAAATATTATTTCAAATAGTTAAGTGACAATGCCAAAGAGTATCCATTAGAACAAAAATGATGTGATACATAAATAAAGGTAGTGTTTGGCTATGTTTTTTGTTTAATTTTATTATGTGTTTATTATGTGTTTTGGGAGAATGAATTATTGGAGAATATGAAAGTTATTTTTTGGTATATTTATTTATGTTTTGGGGGAGATATTTGTTTACTGTAGCAGTTAAATCAATATTTTTTGGTTGGATTTTGGGGATGAAAATGAACTTGAGTGATTTTTTTAATATTAGAATAATAGTAAAAAATATAATATGTATGTATATATTGAAGAATGTGTATTTTGGAGAGAAAATAGAAATATATTTTGTTATATTTCCCCAAACCAATATTGTTCTGAAGGAACACAACCGAACAAAGCCACGGTTTTAAAATTTCAAATAACTTTAGTTATAACCCCATGCATACAAATGCTTTGTTTATAAGCATAATAATGGTAATATATTATAATTAAAATTAAAAATTAAAGAATTGATTATTTTTGTAAAACACAATTCTGAATATAATGCAATTGTAGTAGAACACATTGGATTAATTGAGTTTTAAAACGAATAATAATTTACTTTTAATATTTATTTAATGCATCGTTCTTTTTTCTTAAAGAGTTAGAAATCTCTTAGTTGAGTTCTTGAAAGAAAAAATTCAAAATATTTATGCACGTTCAATGTGTTAATAATTTGGACACTTTCAATACTTTTACTTTATTCAAAACACAAACATTAAATATTTGCCACATAATGAATTAGTTCTTTTGGAAATGAAAAAAATGTTTTAAATGATTCACTAAAACGTTTTTCTAAAGCATTTAATAGAAAAAATTATAAGGCCATGCAACAATGATTATTGATTAGTATAATAAATAGAATTGATAAAGTTATCACTATACAACCATTTGAAATATTTTTTTTTATGCCGCCCATTTTGTTTGTTTATTGACCTATTAATAGATGGTAAGATACAATTAGCATTCAAGAAAATGATCCTCTTTAATTATTTTATTTTGCAGAGCTTTTTGAACAGATAATATTTAGAATTAAATTAAGTATTAAATTTCTTTTTAGTAAAGTCGTCAATGTCATGGTGGTGGGTTAGGCATAGACATCTACTAATTTATTGAGTCTAGAAAAAGATGATTTATAAAGCGTCAAAAAAAGAGTAATCTCAATTACAACATACTCTAATCGCCGGTTGCTTCCATTTGTCCATCCAAACATTTTTATCTAATTTCTAAGGTGTCCTCTTACCCTGGCCAAGCGCAGGTTTGTTCTTGATGCACCATCCATCGATATTCAATTTCATCCAATCCTTTAGTGGTATTTGGTTGTGATCGTTGTTTAATCGAGAAATTGAAGTGTGCAGCCATGTTGTAGTCTTTTTTAAAAAAATTATTTTTGAAATTATTCTAATATTACGTTGTATATAAAATATTATTAGTCGACACTGTGAACTTCCCTATCATGGGTAATTACACATTTTTTATGAGATCAAAATTGTTTCATATATAGGTATGCTGACGTAGGTTCAATCTATTCGAGAGACATTCTTTTGGTTGGCTCAGACTTCTAATTAGATTTAAAATCAACACAACAGATTAAGTTTATTGAAAAATTTCTAACAAAAATTCTCTAATACTCAAATTAATTATGGTCTACTATGAGGATAAAGAGAGTAAATCAACGCAATTACTTATCCAAGTGAATAATAAGCTCGCTATTTATTGTGCCATAACTTATACCATTAATGAGCCATGCGAATGTGGCATGATTGCAGTGAGACTTCCCACATCAATAGTTTCATGTTATTTGCATTGCCCAAAAGAGAGAGCAGTCATCACGTGTGCATTTTAAGTCAAGAAGGTGAGCAGCATGCTACCAACTACTAAGATAGGAAGAACTACCTCACCCTTGCCGACTCTCTTTCAAGATTCAAACGCGTCTAATCTTGTTCTTTCAGTACCAAATCAGATTCCCTTCCATGAGGATATCCACTTTTAGGGAAATCGGACTTGTAGGGTCAAGGAAGAGATAGGACTTGAATTGGAAACTCCAAAAATCGATAATTCTTAGCTGAACAAAGAGTTTTCTTTTTTTGTGAAAACAGCTGATCCTTCTCTAAATGTGAAAGCAACTAGTTAAAACCTACTATTTGAGAGCTTTTTCTTTCCGCAGACAAGCTAATAGCAATATAAGGTTATTATTTTACTCATGGTCCAATGAGTATTCTTGATACTCATATCATATGCTATAGTTTTCAAGAGAACATAAACATAAGAATTGTGTATTTTGATAGAGATTAAAATGTAAAAATTTCTCTTTCATACATAACCATTATTAGTGTTTAATTTTCTTTAATTGAACAATAGTGTTTTAACTATTTTTACTAATTAAATAATCTATAAGTGGTATTGAAATGAAATCAGTATATATATATAAAAGAAATAAGATTTTGAAATAATAAAATATCCATTATAAAAATAATTTTATGATGTTAAGTGTTTTAAAAAAAAATAGTATGGAATAAAATAATGAAAAATTTATCGAGTTATTCACATGGTTAAGTGTTCAATCTCAATGTGTTTACTATATTATATATAAGTATTGATTTCTCTTTTAAGAAAAAGGAAAACTTAAATGTGAACTGAAAATAGGGACGTCGCTGTCATTATAGATGGACGTACAATTTAGCCATAACATTTGAACCACAGCGCAGAATTTCTATACACCCCGCCCCCAACACACACACAGAGCCCACATTTCTCCCACGCATAGTAGACAAGTTTGATGACTTTACGAAGTGTACATTAGCTGAAGTAAAATTTATGTAAGTAGAGGACTACAACTTTTTGGTGGCTTCCCACAATTGATTCAGTTTCTCATTCTCACTTCTTTTAAAGTAATGACACACGTTCTAGATTCTTGTCCTCTGCGTGTGTTTACTGTTTTGTGTATATGTTACAATGTGGACCCGTTGGGTTTTCATGTTCTTGACTCCATGTTGCTTGAAATTCTAGATGGTGTCTTAATATTTAGTCCATTGCAGTAAAAATGAACCTGCATTTTCTCTTTTTAATTCTTAAATAATTACAATTTATTTTTCTGGTCTAAAACGTTTGTTTGATTATCTCCACAAAATGAGGTAGCATATTCCTTCACCCTCTTAATTTTGACATCAAGAAAATATCGTAAGCTTTGTTTTAGTACTATTTGCTAAGAGCAGCAGTTGGCATTAGTTAGGGTGATCCTGCCAGAATGGTGTCATACTATCTCATAATTCAGCCGGAATTACTGTTGTTGGCTTTTAAATTTCAACCAGCTCTCTCTATTTTCCTCTGATGAGCTTGGTTTGTGTTGATCCTTCCTGCTGGGATAACCGATTCGAACTTCTGTATTTTAGTAGTAAGGTAAATCTGTTGTAGGAGTTTGTGGATGAACATGTGTAGGGAAATTGAATTAATTCTTGAAGTCTATATTTGTGTGGAGGGAACTATGGTTCCTGTTTGTAATTTCTTTTATTTTTTGGGTATCTTCTAATGAAAGATTTGTTGGTGTATGCCGAATCTCACACTGAGAATGATGCCAAGAATTGATTTGGGGTTTTAAGTTTGTTGTAAAAGTTTTAAGAACTCGGGACTTATTGTGTATTTCAAGAATTTGTGAAAAAGAGTGGAATTTGGTACTATGTTGAATTTCTCATATGGTTTTCCTTTCTTCCTAAACTGTGAAAGTAATGCAATTAACACTGCCTCTTTTATGTTGTAAGCCAATCTCCTTTAGGCCTTGCTTAATAAAAGTGGAAGGATGTTGTCTTGTCTTGAGTTTCAATAGAAGTGTCAGTGAATGAAACCTCCTTTTTAATATCCACTTTTTATGTTTCTAACATGTATTCGGGCAAAGACACATTAAGAACAAGTGTAATTCGTACAAGAATCTCATATATTGTGTTTTTTGTTCTCAGCTATGACTTGGAAAATTATAGTTGTGTTGTTGGTTGGGTTTCTAGCCTGGGCATACCAGGCCTTTTGCCCTCCCCCTCCTCGCATCTGTGGTTCTCCAGGCGGGCCAGCCATAGAAGCACCTAGAATCAAACTTAGAGATGGAAGACACTTGGCCTACAAGGAGCATGGAGTCCTCAAAGAGACAGCTAAATACAAGATCATCTTGGTTCATGGCTTTGGCTCTAGTAGACTCGAGGCTTCTATTGCTACATCGGTATTATATTAACTGGCTATTGATTTTTAGAAATTTCGTTCTGCAATCACCAGTTTTTCACAGTATATTTGCTGAAGATTGTTGTAGTAACTTGCAAGCATTTAAATTTCAGGAATTGGTTGAAAAACTGGGGATACACTTTGTGTCTTTTGATAGACCAGGTTATGGACAGAGTGATCCTGACCCAAAGCGAACAATAAGAAGCACAGCGTTAGACATAGAAGAGCTCGCTGATCAATTAGAACTGGGTCCTATGTTTTATATTATTGGAACTTCCTTGGGAGGACTGGTGGTCTGGGGATGCCTTAAGCACATTTCTCACAGGTGATAATTAGTTACGTAAACTATTCTGTTGTGTACATGGCACTTTTATATCTAATATTTAACTATCAGAATCTTGACCTGATTATTTGGGACAATGGAGAAAGCAAGTTTCAGAACAATTTTGTTGTCAAAACATTGGAATTATTGCCCGAATATTAAAATTGTAAAACTCTTAAGCATCTGTAATGGTATGTTTAGGTGATCTTATCTCAATTAATGGCCCTATACATCCTGGTTCTTGACAATTAAGCAGTAGAAGAAAAGAAAATATTCACTAGTATATTCTACTCCCTCTATCCAAAATTCGTAACTCCTATTTCATTTCAGGGGCTTCCCAAATACAGCTCCACTTTCCAAAATGAGAATTTTAACTTTTTTTTACCAGAAGTACACTCACTTAATCTAATAAGGTAACATCAGCGACTCTCAACCCCTACTTTTGAAGGTAATAGTGTAAAGACATGGAAACCTTCATTTTTCAACTTTCATATTCTAAAACTCCATCCTAAGTCAATCAAGATTTATGATATTGGGACGGAGGGAGTTATGGACTTGCATTAGCCAGGAAAAGCAGGGTAGCAAATCAAAATAACTTAGTTATTACTGAAAAAAGAATGTAGTATAATAGAGAAAAAATTGAAATATAATACATGATGTTGTATTGCCATGTTGAAAACTGAATTACATAATGTGCTAAGTATATTGAGTGATGTGCAAAGTGTCACTAACTAGTGTATCCATTAAAACATGATACTTTGTTTTCTAGTGCATAATCCACATTTTGGTAGAAATATCTGAAACTGACATTTCACCTCTTGCTGTGTTAGCAGTTTGTTGCATGTCTTATGTATCTTTTTACTTAGTTCAGTTGACTTCTCAAATGATGACAGGCTGGCAGGAGCAACACTGATAGCTCCAGCTGTGAATTATTGGTGGCCTAGTTTCCCTTCAAATTTATCAACAGAAGCATACTATCAGCAATTTCCCCAGGACCAGTGGGCATTACGAGTGGCACACCATGCTCCATGGCTCTTTTACTGGTGGAACACTCAGAAATGGTTTCCGGCCTCTAGTGTTGCAACCGGAGTACCAAACTTTACTGCCCCAGATCTTAAAGTTCTTCCACAAATTGCTGGGAGACTGCATAACAGGGTACATGTTTTTCTGTCTCTGTTGGATGCTGCCTGATAGAATAGCTTATTATAATCTTAACATTTGGTGATTGCTTATCAACAGGAATATGCAACACAGCAGGGAGTATATGAATCACTTCACCGTGACCTGATGGTCGGATTTGGGCCTTGGGATTTTGATCCTATGAATCTTGATAACCCTTTTCCTGACGGGCAAGGCTCCGTTCACTTGTGGCATGGAATTCATGACGGCTTGGTGCCTGTCATTCTGCAGAGGTACATTGCTAAGAAGCTTCCTTGGATACAATACCATGAATTGCCAAATGCTGGACATCTGTTTGCTTATGCTGATGGTAGTGCCAAAGATGCTATCTTGAACGCAGTTTTGACTGGGGATAAGTGATGATTCGAACAATATTGATGTGCTGTATTTGCTTATTCTTATCCCCTGGGATGGATATTTCGCTTAACTAAATAATTTCTTCGAAATCATTTTGGCTCTTTGTAGAAAGAAGCTGAAGTTTGAGCACAAAAGTGATGTAGAACTAATTTGCATAGGCCCACCCCACTATAGTTTGTTCGGCTTCTTTATGGACGTCCTCGGACAGAAAAAAGCTGCTGTAGGGAAGTGAAAGTCGAAAAAAGACTACTGATGTTAAGCGAGAAATATGGCATATTAGCCTATGCTGCAAGTGGAATTCTTGTCCCCGTATGAAGCAAATGAAATGAAAACTGTTATGTGGGTATTTGGCTAAATTTATTTAAAATATTTTATAAGTCATGTATATTTTATAAAGTATTTTGAAAACTAATAAAATATTGTTAGATGTTTTTTTTAGAATAAGTTATTAAAGTGTTGCAATAAATTACCCAAACACCCTCTAAATCTACCATCACATTTATGTGTACTTTTGTGTTAGTGACTAGAAAGGTCCACATGTGATGCATGTGACTTTTTAATTTATTTTTTTTTACATTTGTTTGTTTTATAAATTGTATTGTATTTATATTTAATTCAAATGTTTATCAAAGTGACAAATAAAAATAAAAATAAATTATCATTTGAAATTTTAAAAGAGGTTAGACCTCTAACATGGTTTAAAAATAATTTAAGGTAATATATTTTTTCTTCTATGAAATTTGCACTGTACATACAACCTATTACATTTTTTGCTTCCTTCCATTTTAATATTTATTCCAAATATAGTATTTTACTAATATTTACTTTGTTTGAACCCACAATAAAAGATATTGAAGAACAATTCCTTTTCCAATATGACTAACCCTTGTCTCCCCTTTTAGGGTGATATATATCATTCTTTATTGTAATTTAGATATCAAATTTGATAGGTTGTGTTGATAGTAATCAATCTTGTAGTTTTTAGTTTTATGTGATTATGTTGAAGAACCAACAATGGAATGCTTTCCCCGAAGGAATTGCTATAGGATCGATAGTGGAAGCTTGATCTATGTATAAATAAATTACAATTTGCAAATATGAAAATTTTCATATTAAAATTTTGATAATAAGGAGTAGACAAATATTTATATTCGCATTAGTTTAAAACTTCAAATTTTTAATTGTGTAAGTGCTTCACAGATTATATTTTTTATTGCTTAAACTTTGTATATTAATAGTAAAGAGAAAACAAATATCTCCTCCCAATATAAGAGTAATAAACAATGGAAAAAACAATCAAATAAGATATAAACCTATTTATTGTTCTTCAAAAATTGTAGCACTACTTATAAGAGTAACCTGGATAGATACATTCTTCTAAATTGATCATTGGATGTTTTGATATATCATTTTTCTGATTGTTGGGTGTCATCCTATATTACTTTTTTGGGAAAAGAAGTGGATATTGCAATAGGTCATAACATTTATAATAATATATTATTCTACATTTATGACCTCAATGTGCATGGACAATAATATTTTGTTCCACTCATATATTATGATCATTGGCTTCAAACAAAATTTTGGCAAGCATTTCAAGAATTATAAATTAAATTAGTCTAATTTCATAATTTTTTTAAAATATGGAGTTGAATATCGTTCATTGAAAGGTAATTATTTAGCATTCTGAAAATAATTAATTTTGAGAGATCTTGATATACCTTGCATTGTTGTGTTTGAAAAGTATAACTCCACCCTTGTATATACAAGCTCTTTATCTAATTTATTGTCAAATAAAGTAAAAGAGAATGTGTAGTTAAAGACTCATTTTTTTAAAAAAAAATTCATAACTCTTTGATAGAGAAATAAACAAATTTTTCTAAATAGCCATGCACTATAATGTTTTAAACATATATTTATATATATACCAGAATATTCAATACTAAATCAACTCAATTTATTCAAAACAAAAGTTTATTGATTTCTTACGATTTTAGGAACCCTTTACTGGAAAATGGGACAATGAAAACCTTTAAATTGCACAATGACTAAAATAAAATATATCTTAATGAACTTAATATTTAAAAAATACGATTTATATGTATCTTTTACAATATAATGACTAATACTAGCTAACTATTGAATTCTTTTATGTTTGGGTGATATTTTAAGAAACTTTTAAGCTATGTCTGGTTACACTTTGCTAAAACAAATTCATTTTGGTAAAATATAACCAAACATATTTATCACTTTTTTGCCAAAACAACACATACTAATATTCAGAATACTCCTTCAAATCAATTGACTTATTACTAAAAATCAAGTGTACATATTTATACATATCATTATATTTTATTATTATTTTTACAATTGAAAAAAAATCATATCCAATCATCACATATACAGATTATATATTTTGCTATTTTTACAATAAAAAATATTATTCAATTCCATTTTCACCTCAAAAACCCAACATTGTCTCCTCTAAAAGCATAAATAAATATACCAAAACTCTCCAAAATAATTTTCTAACTATTCCAAAAAAATAAACAAACATATATCACATTTTTCAATACAAATTTCACATTCCCCAACCCTACTCTTAAAATTCATCTCCCAAAACATATAATTCAAAACATACAATTCGTATCCAAATAGTACCTTAGTTTTTAATTTATTTAATATCATTCCCAATGAATTAAATTTTTACCAGTTGTTATTACATAATTCTAATTTAATTTTTATTTTCATTTTTTGTTAATTAATTTTTTTTAATATTTTTTCAACAATAAATTTCAATTGTTATTTTATGAAATAAAACTAAAAATATGATTCAAAAGATTTAGTGAGATTTATAAATTAGTTTTCTCTAAATTGGATAAATAAATAAAAATTATCTTACTTACTTAATCTTATATTTTTAATGAACCACTTGTTTTTAATCTAAACTTAGAAAGGAAAGAAAAAAGAAAATAAAATTCTCATGCGTTTGATTTGTTTATAATGATTTTATTCCCATTTTCGTCTCTTCTTAGTTAAGTCAAACATAGAGAAAGTTAAATTCTGGTAAATTTTAAATATTTAAATATCATTGTGTCAAATAAAAAATTATATTATGTTATAACCTTTAAAAAAAAAGTGTGAAAATTATTTCTTTAAAAGTTTGCTAGTTCATAAATCTATAAAACTTGGATTATGAATTAGTTGGCTATTAATATAATATATGTTTGAAATTTTAAATATAATTCATTGTTTAAAATAAATATTTATATTTTATTAATTATTTAACATTTAACAATAACAAAAATAATATTTTTTTACTGTTGAATATTATGCATTTTATGACAGAGATACTTCGCACCTAGGGGTATATATTTTGTAGGGTATGGGTAGAGACATATGGGCTAATGTGATATTTTATCCAGTGAAATATATTTATCAATATATATTGATAGAAAATACTTTAGTATGTCATATTAATATTATTATTAAAATCGAATGAATATTTTTTAACTTAATTGTTTGAATTACATAACTATCAATCCAATAAACACACTTTTTTGCAAAAATTTAAATCTTAATTAAATAAGATCAAATTCAAGCTAATTATATAATAAGTGAATTATATTTGTTTTGTCATTGATGTATACTTTAAGGGTAAATTGCATTTTTGGTGTCATAAATTAGGCCAATTTGAATTTTGGTTTTATTATTCATCAATTTCACACATTACAACCAATAAGTGCCTTTTTTCTTTCTTTAAAATTTGAGGATTGAAGATGGCTCCTCACCAAAAGTTAACAGAGCAACTCACGTGCCATTCATGTGGCCATTAAATTGGTTTTTTTTTTGGTCTCATTAGTTAGGCTCCTTTTGAATTTTGATCCCAATATAAACTCTAGTAGATTTCATGTTTCTGTGAGTCATCAACGTAATTGAAAACTTTATGGACAAATGAAGTTTTAGATAGGATCGAGGTTCCATAGTTGTGCTTCCATTTATAATGTAAGTGGTTTCTTTGCTTAGAAGACCTTCCAATATGTACAAGAGCAAGACAAGTGATACTTGAGTTCCTTAGGATGTTGGATGCAGTAAAAGAAAAGTTGTTAAAACTTTTAAAAAGGCAAACTATGTTGGTGTATCTATCTATTGATTTTTTCTTGATTAATGGTTCTTCACTTTGTTGCAATCAAAATTCAAGCAGGCATAACTTATGAACATAAAAAAAATGCCAATTTAATGACCAAGAAAAGGATACTTATTGAATGCAATATGTGAAACTGATAAAAAATTGGACCAAAATCCAAATAGACCTAACTTATGAAACCAAAAATACAATTTACAATATACTTTAACAATATGTCACGCCTCAAATAAAGAATTAGTTTGATCATTCTAAAGGTTATAATTTGATAAAAATAAACTATATTTATATCTATATATTTCTATCCTATTGCCTTTTAAAAATAATGATTGAAAGTTAGTAATATCACATCATTATTTTAATTGAAAAAATTTACTGAAAAAGACTATTTAAAAAATAAAATTTTAAGTTATTCTTTTTCATTGCTTCTAATAGTGCTATCATCTATATATTCTTTTCTCTTTTGACTCACTTTTTGTGTCTTAACTTAAATAAGTAAAGTTAAGAAATTTTCTTGGATTTGTAATACATTATGAAAGCATCTTTTGCTATTAGTTTTCAAGAAAGTAAAATGTGCACATCATTATATGTAAGAATTAACCTAAATATATTTCAAATATATATAAATACATAAATAAATGAAAAGATAAAAACAATTCAATAAACTTAGTTTATTTTTTTTTTATTATCATATTAAATATAATATTACATATGAGTTTGACACCTAGTTGGATATATAATAAATATTTTTCTTTGTATTATTAAGGAAAAACCCATATTTGTGTGAATGCATTTATGAAATATCATTCTTTTTCCTCATTAATTAAAAAGATGTGATTGTAAGACTCAATCTATTCTTTTTCATTGTCATATTAAATTACTATTACATTTGAATTGAACACATTTCTTGATACATAAAAATGATTTTATTCTTATTTTTGGGGGAGAACACATAAGGAACATCTATACAAACGTACTTATGAAGTATCATTATTTCCTCATCAATTGATTTTCTCGTAATTAATTTCAATTTAGTTATTAAGTCTAATTAGAATAAATTTAATTTCATCGTAGTTTACCATACAACCATATATATTGAATGTGATACTAATAGTCTCATTAGATGAGGGTATAATTTAATTGCTATTTTCTATAAGTCCAATTAAGTATGTTGGTAGAAGTATAAATTTCAATATATGTAATTACATTTGCTAAGTACGAAATTTTGATTTAATTAATTCTAGTATAATTATTATTTTCTATGTGTCTAACTTAAAAAACCCTTAATTTGGAATAAATATAATGTATGTACAATTGATATATAAATTTGGTAAGTGGAAAGAGTTGATTTAATTAATTATAGTTATTAGTTTTTATGAGTCTAATTGAAGATAGATTTAATTTGACTATAACTATCATTGAACTATGTGTATTGAACATGATATTTTCAATATATGTAACTACAATTGCTAAGCAGAAAACTCATTTAATTAACTTTAATATATTTATTATTTTCTATAAATTTAATTAAAAATATATTAATATGTAATAAATATAATAAATACAACGATATGCATATAATGTATATACATTATTACTTAAGATCACATATTTGACTTAATTAATTATAGTTGTCATTTTCTATGAGTCTAAATACAACGTAAATAGATTTGATGGATATACAACGTGCTCTTTTTGGTGTCTTATTTGATAAATTATTGTGTGTAGTGGCACAGATTGCAAGAGCTTGACTTGGTGAAGGTGGAAGGTGTTGTGATCTCCTTAGAATAAGTTTTGATTATGATCTTTTTCAAGGAAATATTAGTAAATCTTATTCCATATTGTATTTATTGTAAATAAGGAAAACGCTCAAAGGATTCAATATCACAAGATTAGCAATTTGCTTGCTCATATCATACCTTAATAGAAGGAAAAAAAGCAATCATCTGGAAGTAAAGAAGGAAAGTAACCGTTGGAACTTCCATATAGAAATCTGCATGTTATAGAAGGAAAGATTTCATTGCAAGATAAGATATCAAGAATCAAGACCTGTCTATTTATAAGATGAAGTCCAAGACAAAAAAAAATTAAGTCTTTCTCAAAGTTCAGAACTCTACAGGATATTACTCTGGAAGTTTGCTTTTGCCTTCCATCATCCAGTCTGTTAGAAGTTTTTGTGATACAAGAAGTTTCCTTTTGTTATCGATTTTTTATATTTTGTCTTCAATGTAATTTCACATTTGTTCAATATAAGTGCAAGTTAAAATCCTAAGATTATATCTTAGGTGGTGGATGTAGGCTTGCCGAGCAACTATAAATCCTTGTGTTCATTTTATTGCTTCCTTATATCTGTTTCTTTATCGTTTTGGATTTTTGAATATTACTCTATATCAAATATTTGCAAATTTTTTTAACTGACAAAAGTGTGTAATTGATTTAGAAAAAGATCAATTCACCCCCCTCCTGATCCCCTTTTACTATCAATTGGAATTAGAACTTTGGGGCTCACATAATAAGTTCTAACCAACTTGAGCTTAATCGATCCTAATGGTTGCGTCTAGTTTTGATGTTTATGTAGAAAAATAGTTACATGCTCGTCCACCTTTGTTTGACAAAATAAACTACTCCACATGGAAAAATCGAATCGAAAAGTTTATCATAGTTCTTGATTATGACTTATGGAGTATAGTCATTGATGGACCACTTGCTCCAAAAAACATATCACCCAAAGGAAGAATGGAACTTACTGCGAAAGATAAAAGAATGCTATCCCTGAATGCCAAAGCCAATAATATTCTATCTTGTGCCTTGGTTAAAGAAGAGTATGATCAAGTCAACACTTGCTCCACTGCAAAGGAGATGTGGAACATTCTTCAAGTCACCCATGAAGGAACATCTCAAGTAAAACAAGAAAAGATAGCATTACTTACTTACCAATACGAAATGTTCTCCATGAAAATAGGTGAATCAATAAGCCAAATATACACATGGTTCATGGAGATAGTCAACCCCATGTTTGCTTTAGGAAAAGTTGTATCAGAAAGTGAGAAAGTTTAGAAAATCCTGTGATCTTTACCTCAGGAGTGGACGCCAAAGCTCACTGTAATACATAAGGCCAAAAATATAGAAATTCTATCAATGGGAAAACTCATCTGATCACTTACTTATCATGAAACGACACTCCTATTAAAAGAAGAAAGTTCCAAAGATAGAATTAAGAAAAATATTGCATTCAATTCAGAACTGGTTAACTAGAATGAAGATTCAAAGGATCTGGATGAGGACACCCTAAATGATAAAATTACAATGATCACAAAACGTCTTAGACAACTGACAGAAGCAAGAAATCGCTTCAAGAGAGACAACAAATCAAGTTCCAAAAGAGGCAACACTAATTACCAATTATTAGAACAAATTATTTGCATTGAATGTCATGAAGTTGGCCACAGACCACAAAAGACCTGACTGTCCAAAGTTTAAGAGAAATTCCAAACCCAAGAGAAGTTCCAAATCCAGAGCAATGACTATTAAGTGGGATGATTTAGATTTTGAACAATTCAACAATGAAGACAACTGCCTTATGGCTAATTGACATGTAACTTTCCTTTTCGAAACAAGTTCTAGTGTTTTTGAATGTGAAAATGCTAGGTTGTATGAGACATTTCAAAACCAATTAGGTGAACTTCAAAAGGAAATAAACTCCTTCAACTACCAAATAAAAAACATTCTTGATGAAAAAGCTAAGCTTGTTCAGATTTATGACAAAATAATCAAGAAAGACATAGATGACAAAAATAGGCTTGTTAGGAAAGTTCAAGACCCTGAAAATGAGAACTCTTTTCTACTTTACAACTTGAAAAGAACCATTAAAGAAAAACGAAAATTGGGTGAACCCAAGATTCAATATGTTGGAAACAGAAAATAAAAATATGTTATACTTGTGGAAATAAAAGACATGTTTGCTACAAATGTCCAATAAAGAATGACATTGGAACTAAATACGTTTGGATTCTAAAATCTAACAAACAAAGACTTGGCACTAGTGGGTACCTAAAATACTAACAAATTGTGATGCAGGATCCATTTAAGAAAAATCAAAAAGATAAATGGTATATGGACAGCGAGTGTTCTAGACACATGACCAGAGATAGATCATTTTTCACAAGGCTACAGGATTTTAGTTGGGGGAATATCCTGTTTGCTGACAACATAAAAGGAAAAATCATAGGTAAAGGAACTATTGGAAAAATAGATGGAACTTCCATTGAGAATGTTTGGCTAGTAGATGGTCCTAAACATAATCTTCTAAGCATCAACTAGCTCTGTGACAATGGGTATCAAGTACAATTCCAACCCTCACATTGTATTGTTACCAAGGATGACAAATTCATTTTTTCCGCTATTAAGGATAGAGATATTTACTGCATTAACTTGGATGATCAATCTAGCCAAAATGTTGAGTGTCTGGTAGCTTCTGAAGATTTTAGTTGGACTTGGCATAGATGACTTGGACATGCAAATATGAAACTATTTGATTATCTTGTTAAAAAGGATCTCATTAAAGAGATTCCCAAAATTGGATTTGTCAAAGACAAAATATGTGATGCACGCATTAAGGGAAAATAAATCAAAACATCTTTCAAACCTATAAATATCATATCCTCATCAAAACCCCTTGATCTCCTTCACCTAGATCTTTTTGGAACTATGAAAACATCTTCTCTCGGTGGAAGCAAATATGTTTTTGTGATTGTTGATGATTTTTCACTATTTACCCAGGTTTGATTTCTTTCTCACAAAAATGATGCTCTAAAATCTTTTGTTTCTCTTGCTAAGAAAATCTAAAATGAAAAAGGGTATTTCATTAAAGCTATAAGGAGTGATCACGGAACGGAATTTGATGATAATGAATTTATGATCTTTTGTGATGAAAATGGAATCCTACAATTTTTCTACACCAAAAACACCACAATAAAATGGAGTCATAGAAAGAAAAAACAAATTTTTTTAAGAAATGGCACAAATAATGTTGAATGAATATGAGTTGCCTAAATCATTTTGGGTGGAGGCTGTAAATACCGCATGCTATATTGCTAACAGAGTTTTTCTC
>JACGDI010002852.1:689287-718651 GCA_014898725.1 Jacaranda copaia
GATACTTAGTTCATAGCAAGGCTATCAAATTTTCAATAAGATGAAAAGAACAATGCAAGAATCCATACATGTTGTTTTTGATGAAACTAATCCTCTTATTGCCAAAGATAATTTGAGCATAAAATCTGCAGGTGTTGATAAAATCATTGAAGCAATTTAGCAATAAAAGAAAGCTGAGAAAGAAAGTTCCGAAATCATTCATGAAATTCCAAGCGGAGCTTCTAATGAAGGAGGTGAAGAAAAGATGCGAAAGTTCAAACATACGTTGAGTCATCCAACTGATAAAATAATTGGGAATCCAGAAGCAGGAATAATGACTCGATCAAAGGTAAAGGAATATGAAACTATTAATATTATCCTTTTATTACTTATAGAACCTGTCGATCTATATGAAGCACTAAATGACAAGTACTAGAAAGACACAATGGACAACGAATTTTTCCAGTTTGACAAAAATAATGTGTGAAACCTGGTAGAAAGGCCTACTAACAGACCAATCATGGGAATCAAGTGAGTTTTTCGAAACAAACTAGATGAGAAGAGAATCGAGGTAAGAAACAAGGCAAAACTTGTTGCAAAAGGGTATTCACAACATAAGGTATTGATTTTGAAGAAATATGTGCACCCGTAGCATGATTAGAGTTGATCCACATGCTGCTTGCATATGCATCTTATAAAAATTTTACTTTTTCCCAAATGGATGTTAAAAGTGTATTTTTGGATGGCTTTATTAAAGAAGAGATTTATGTTGAACAACAATCAAGATTTGAAAATTTTGATTTTCCCAATCATACTTTTAAATTATCTAAGGCATTATATGGTTTAAAACAAGCCCCTAGGGCTTGGTACGAAAGGTTGAGTACTTTTCTTCTCTTAAAGGATTTTCCATGAGCACCATTGACACCACTCTTTTCATAAAGAAAGTTGATAAGAAATGTTAATAGTACAGATTTATATAGATGATGTCATATTTGGTAGCACTAAAAATTCTCTTTGTGATAAGTTTGCAAGTTCCATGAAAAGTGAGTTTGAAATGAGTCTCATGGGAGAACTAAGGGCTTGTTCTCTTATATTTAGGGCATTTTGTAGAAAAAAATTTGGGAGAATGGGTTTTTGGGAGAAATTTTGGAGAATGTGCCAAGTATTTCTTTTTGTTTTGAAAAATATGAAAAATGATTTAAAAATGAATTGTTTGTTTCTTTATATTTTGGAAGGAGACAAATTTTACTATTGATATCAAATCAGTTACTTTTTTGTTGAGTTTGTAGGGTGAAACATATATGTGTGTGTATATATATATATATGAAGTGATAAATAAATAAGTAATGTGAAAGATGGAGTGAGAAAATGAGGGGGTAGGTGTGCTTTTTAGGGTGTAGGATTTTTTTGGGTGAATTATGAGGGATTTTTTGAGTAAAAAATTATAGTATTTTGGGACAAAGATTGGGGAATGTGCATGCATTTTAAAATTTTTTGGGGGGTTGGAAAATATTTTCCCAAAATGTAGGAGAACAAACCCTAAACTTCTTCCTTGGATTGCAAATTAGACAAAGTTCCACAAGAATATTTGTATGCCAAGAAAAATATACAAAGAAACTACTCAAGAAATTTAGAATGGAAAACTGCAAGGAAACATTAATTCCCATGGCACCAAACACCAAACTAGAGGTTGATCCAGAAGAAAAGAGAGTTGACGAAATAGTATACTGAGGAGTCATTGGAAGTTTACTCTATCTTACTGCAAGCAGACCAGATATTCTATTCTTAATAATCTTGTGTGCCCAATTTTAGGCAAATCCCAAGGAATCCCACCTTCAAGCAGTCAAACACATATTAAGATACTTAAAGGAATCTCCTCACCTCAGTATCTATTATCCTCACTCAAAATATTTCTCTCTTGTTGGATATTTTGATGCTAACTATGCAGGTTGCAAGATCAACCGTAAAAGCACCACAGAAACCTTGTCAATTTCTTGGAGAAAGATCGGCAAGTTAGTGTAGCAAAAAATAAAGTGTTGTCGTACTATCAACAATCGAAGCAGAATATATGGCGCTTAGAAATTGCCGTACCTAAATTCTCTAGATAAAACAAGCTCTCCCGAATTACAATATGAATTTCTTTAACATACCTATTAAATGTGATAATACTAATGCTATTAGTATTACAAAAAATCAGATTCATCATTCTAGAACCAAGCATATAGAAATTAAGCACCATTTTATAATAAATCATGTAACTAGTAGTGTTATCTGCATATAATATATGGAAACCAAGTTCTAGTTGGCAGATATCTTCACTAAAGCCCTTTTTGATGAGCATTTCATTTTTCTTAAGAACCAAATGGGCATAATCTCTTCTCCCACTGGAATTTAAAACTAAGTCATATTTCTTCTCCCTGTCATGTCGATAATTGACCCTTTTTGTTGCTGAAGGGGGAGATGATTATCTGGACCTGGAACTTCTATTTTGTTTTTTATTTTATATTTTGTGGAACTAGAAACTCCTGTGAAAACTAGTTTACTAAATGGTTTCTACTCAATATATGTACAACTAATACTCTCTGTTCAGTATATGTTTTTGTGGAATTATTCTTGTTGATGTTGGAACTTTGTTTAGGGGAAAAGACCATGTGAACTAATTTATGTCAAACTATTCTACTCTTTGAAGTTTTAACATCTCCTGTTATACATTATATCAATGTTGCTTAACGTTGAACTTTATAACTCCTTTGAAAGCTTGAAACTAGTTTTTCAGCACAGCTCATAGTCAGAGGGAGATTGAACGCAAGGGGAGCACCTCATGTATGCAAAAGAATCATCATCAAAAAAGAGGAGATTGTTGCAATCTCCTTAAAATAAATTTTGATTATTATCATTTGCAAAGAAATGTTAGTTAGTAAATCTTATTACATATTGTATTTGCTATAAATAAGGAAAATGCTGAAAGGAATCAACATTACAAGATTTAGCAATCTACCCGCTCAAATCATGCCTTAATAGAAGGAAGAAAAGCAATCATTTGGAAGTAAAGAAGGAAAGTAACCATTGGAACTTTCATATGGAAATCTGCATGTTATAGAAGGAAAAATTTCATTGCAAGACAAGATATCAAGAATCAAGACCCATCTATCTATTAGATGAAGTCCAAGACAAAAAAAAATTAAGTTTTTCTCAAAGTTCAGAACTCTACAAGATATTACTCTGAAAGTTGCGTTGCAAGTTTGTTTTTGCCTTCCATCATGCAGTCTGTTAGAAGTTTCTGCGATTGAGGAAGTTGCTTTTTGTTATTAATTTCTTATATTTTGTCTTTATTGTAACTTCACGTTTGTTTAATATAAGTGTAGGTTAAAATCCTAAGATTATATCTTAGATAGTGGATTTAGATTTGTCGAACCACTATAAATTCTTATGTTTATTTTATTGCTTTCTTATATCTATGTTTTTATCTTTTTGGATTTTTGAATATTACTCTATATCAAATATTTTGCAAAGCTTTTTAGCGGACAAAATTGTTTAATTGATTTAGAAAAAGATCAAGTCACCCACTTCTTGATCCCTTTTTTCTATCAGAAGGCTTGCTTTGATTGGAAACTGAAATGCATAGTCGATAATTTCTTACAGGAGTGACATATATATATACACACAACACACACGCACACATAATTCTTAATTTGAATGCTCTCCCAATCCCACCCCTCCACCCCCAAAATAATAAAAGAGAATAAGGTAATTGATATTTGATAAACACGGAAAGAAAGTTACTATTGGAGAAAGTGTTGAATGCTTTATATGTTGATGGGTGAAGTCTTGCCTCCATGTCTTGGCATTGGGATCATTCTTAAGAGTGGAAGTTGAAATTTATATTGCTTATTTGATTACAGTTGTTAATGTATGAACGGTGAATAGCTTTCATTCCTTGCCAATAGTTTCCTTTTCTATTTTTAGCCTTTTGTTTGATTGAAATTGGGTAGACTATATTTGAACTTTTGCATATTGTTAAGTTTATTATGGAATGAGAATATATATATATATATATATATATGACGAATGAAGTACATCAGTCTCTCCATCTATATCATGATGAGAACGCTACTGTACTTTAGAGGCGAATCAGGATGACTATTGATCATGACAATGGATCTTTCTTCCCGTAAACACAATGAAAGGGACTTCCAAAATAATGCAGAAGGATTAGGGTCAAGGCAAGGTAGCTGATGAATCTCTTGTTTGGAAGAAGATAGTGGATTGGCCCCAAATTCTGCTAATTACATACCTTCGAGTGTTTGGGAAATGATTGAAGTCGATGCCCTAAAAAAACACTTTGAATCTTTTATTCCATTGTATGTTTCGTCTTCTATTCTAATATGATGTATATATGTTAAGTGTATTTGGTTCCCAATTAATTATTTTTATAAGAAAATATCTAATACATGCGTCACACATTCATGCATTGGAATAAGAGATGAAATATATAGTAGAATATAGGATCTAAACCGCTTGAAAAGATCCTCAAATTGTGAGTCTAAATTGGCAACTACACTTGCTCTCTATTCTTTATTCTAACTGTTCTATATCATAGAACAGTGATAAAATATCCTTTCTCAAGTCGGTTGCAAAAGCAGTACAAATGGTATTAGATGGTGCGGATATTGATGGATGCTTATGAATGCCTCATTCAATTCTTTTTATGCTTTTGTTAAAGTCAGCGGCAGGACAGCGTCATATAGCTTGTTAATTGACTGGATTACAATTAGCACAAGTGAGTCAATAAGTACTGTGTTGCTTTGTATTTTATTCTTATTTTCGTTTTACTCTTTGTGGACTTGTTGAATTGCATGGTTGGGACATCTGATTCTCGGAGTAGGATCCATTTCATTTTGAACGAAGATCATGTATTTTGATACTTGATGCTTCCTGGTTCTGGGGACCCCTTGAGTTTGTGTAGCTTTTACCCCAAATGAGAACACTGTAATTGGCTATAATAGGCACACTTCCTTCTATACTGCATTTATCTTCTGCAAATCTTTCTGGAGGCATCACCAAACATGAAAGAACATGCTGGGGCTTGTCATTCGTTATGTACAATATATAGATTGTCGAATGTCGTGCTCCATTAACATGTTGGATGCCCCCAAGTTCTCTTTTACCAGGAAGTAGGATCTTGATACTTCAAAGTTTGCGGACCCCAAGAAATTCGTTTCGAGTTCTTGAACTGCAGAGTTGATACAAAATGGAAAAGAGTCCTAGGGAAAGTTATTTATGCACATCAGATAGTAGTTGAGTTGGAGATGAGCAAGCGGAAGTGTAGAACATTGATGTTAAAACAATTGTAGGCGTTTGCTATGTTTTACTCTGTGATTTGGGCAAAGGTAGTCATTAAAACATTTGGACCCTGTTTTTGTTGACAAAGATTTTCTGGATTCTCTGTGCAAATAATAAAATGTATTTAAATTAGCGAGCTATAAAATTTAATTGAGTGAGTTAACAGATTTATTTGAGAAAATACATCCAATTTACTTGTTTCTAAATATCTGATTACTAAAAGAAAATAAATTTCTGAAAAGGGGAAACGAAGATTACTAGCCAAGCCTTTTGTGAGTTTAATATGGGCTATGGCAGGATCTGGATTTTCTTTTCAGATTGAAATTCAAAACACCACGGAAAATTCTAACAACACCGCTCTACTAAAATTTAATCAAGTCAGTTGATAGATTTATTTTGAGAAAATATTTCTAATTCACTCGTTTCTAAATTTCTTACTACAAGAAGAAAATATATTTTTGGAAAGGGAAATGAAGATTACTGAGGCTAAGTATTTTGTGAGTTTAGTATGGGCTAGCTCTAGATTTTCTTTGCAAATTGATACTTAGGATATCAAAGAAGATTCTTACAATACTATTCTACTTGTTTTTTGTTTTTTTATCAAGAGGTCTTTAGAGCAACCTCGGGCTCGGTTTGTTCTCTTCATAGGGTTTCAAGAGCAAATGTGACGCTCATCCATTTTCACCGCAAGGTTCCTTAAAAAATATAGTAAAAAACAAGTAATAAGAACAATTAAGCTCAAACATGTACGAGAGCATAACAACTCCTATTTATGAGAGCATACTAGAATTATTTCATAGATTTTGGACTTAACAAATAATTATGATCTACTTTCTTATTTATGAAGCTATGAACATCGTACTAGAATCTTTGGACGACGTCATTAAATAAGAAAAGTCAATTTTATTCAGTATGACAGATTTCAACAAATAATTGAATAAGATTCACTCAATATTAGGGCAGACTTCGATATATTATTTTGTCATCATTAAAACCATATCTAAATTATAAAAGGATTAATAGTATTAATTAATTCCCATAAATAGAACATCATAATCTTTAGTCTCCAATATGTATCAACATATAATGTTACAATATATCCAAAATATTTATCAATCAACATTGTGAACTTCTCTTTCATGATATTTCAACTACATGCTATCATGGGTGCATACACAAATTAGATGAGAAAACCTTTGAATTGTTAAAATTTTAATAAAATGCTTGAAAAGAAAATCAATAGAAATTGTTGCAACACACTCATATATAAGCATGCTGATGTAGGCTTGGGAAAGATCCTTTTGGTTGGTTCGGGTCTTTATCTAAATTGGTTTTGTTGAGAATTCTCAATAAAAATCCTTCATTGTCAAGTTAACTATGGTCCACTATAGGGACAAAAATAAAATTAACAAAAAAAAAACAAAAACAGTAAATTAAAGCAATTATTGTTGCACACCGTCAAAGTGATGTTGTTGATGGTGGGGGCATGACCAATGGGTAGGTTTCTCACTGTGCACGCACACTGTAGATAATAGAGAGTAACTTTGTGGACGTACCCGCCGCCTTCAAAGTAGATAATAACTTTGCTATTTATGGTACAATAACTCAGACTGACAATGAGTCACGTAGACTAATCCGAATCCGACTGTTTCAAGACCTTTCCCCATCAATGATCTCAAGTTACTCAGATCCATCCGCCGGGCTTGGATCAATTTACTGACAATACAGGGATTATTTTGTATGCCCATATTATATGCTGTCATTTTCAGGAGAACAATGAGATTATAATTTGTATTTTGATGCAGAGGCTAAAAAGTAAAATTTTCTGTGTCGTACAAAACGATTGTTAGTTCATAATTTTCTTTAACTGAACCATAATGTTTTAACTGTTTTTAATGCTTAAATTATCTATGAGTGGTATTGAAATGAAATCACTATAAAAAGAGATAGAGAGAGAGATGAATTTTAAAATGATTAATTTCCACTACAAAAATTAATTTTAAGATATTAAGTGTTTTAAGAAAATAATTTTATAGTATAAGATTTATTATAAAATTAATTAGTAGAGAAGTACTCGAACAAAAACAATTTCAAAGGCAAAGTCATTCATTCACACTGTTAAGTGTGTAATCTCATTTTTTATTTTTTTTATTAGAAAAGAGAAGAAGGTAACAATTCTCCTTGGACGGACTTAGTCATAAGCCACAATTATTGTTTAAGAGGTGAACTTGTCATTACAATTTTATCAAGCGTTGGTTAACGAAAATCTCTTTATTATAGCAGTGATTTATTCGCGAACTACAATCATTAGTGATAAAATAATATAAAATTTAAATACTATAAATAGGAAGTCCTTTGACGCCGATGTCAGTATAGACAAACATGTAATTTAGTCACAACAGTTCAACCACGCGCAGAATTTCCATCCACACACACACTAATTTTTCGTACTCATAGAAGACAGGTTTGGTGACTTTAAGAAGCGGGCGTTAGCTGAAGGTAAAATTATGCGCGTAGAGGAGTGTATCTTTCTGATGGCTTCCCACAGTTGATTCATTTTCTCATTCTCACTTCTTTCAGGTGATTAATTCCACTGCAGATTCTTGTTGTCTGTGTGTGGTGTGTGTGTTCACTGTTTTGACCATATATCACAATGTGGGCCTGTTGGGTTTTCATGTTCTTGAAATTCTGGATGTTGTCTTAATATTAGTCCATTGCAGCAACAAAATTTACGTTCTCTCTCTCTCTTAAATTCTTAATTAATTACAATTTATTTTTCTGGTTTAAAAAATTTGTTTGATTGTGTCTACAAAATGAGGTAGCATATTCCTTCACCTAACGAATTCTTAATTTCGACGTCAGGAAAATATGGTAAGTTTTGTTTTATTAGTATTTTCTAAGAGCAGCAGTTGACATTTGGTAGAGTGTTCCTGCCAGAATGGTGTCATACTATCTCATAATTTAGGGGAATTGTCGTTATTTGTTTTTAATCAACTCTCTCTATTTTCCTCTGATGTGCTTGGTGTGTGTTAATCCTTGGAGCTGCGATAACCGATCCCCAACTTCGGTGTTTTAGTAATAAGGTAAATCTGTTATAGCAGTTTGTAGATGAACATGTGTTGGGAAATTGAGTTAGTTCTTGAAGTCTGTATTTGTGTGGAGGGAACTATAGTTCCTCTTTGTAATCTCTTTTGTTTTTCTGGATATCTTCTAATGGAAGATTTGTTGGTATACATTGAAGCTCATCACTTAGAATGATGCCATGAATTGATCTGGGATTTTAAGTTTGTTGTGGGAAAGGTTTCAGAACTCAGGACTTAATGCTGTATTTCAATAATTTGTGAAAAAGAAGGGGAAATCGGTTCTATGTTTGGAATTTCTCATATACTTTTCCTTTCTTCCTAAACTGCGAATGTCATGCTATTAAGAAACAGTTCCTCTTTTATATTGTAAATTAATCTCCTTTAGACCTTGCTTAATAAAAGTGAAAGGATGTTGTCTCGTCCTTAGATTCAGTAGAAGTACTGGTTATGATATGAAACCACCTTTTTAATATCCATTTTTCATGTTTCTAATATATATTGAAGAAAAGGCATGCAAAGAACAAGTGTAATTCGTACAGGAACCTCATATATTGCGTTTTCTTTTTTCAGTTATGACTTGGAAAATTAAAGTTGTGTTGTTGATTGGGTTTCTGGCCTTGGCATACCAGGCCTTTTGCCCTCCACGTCCTCGCATCTGTGGTTCCCCTGGCGGTCCGGCCATAGAAGCACCTAGAATCAAACTTAGAGATGGAAGACACTTGGCCTACAAGGAGCACGGAGTCCCCAAAGAGACAGCAAAATACAAGATCATCTTGGTTCATGGCTTTGGCTCTAGTAGACTCGAGGCTTCTATTGCTACATCGGTATAATGTTAACTGGCTATTGATTTTTCAGAAATTTCTTTCTGCATTCACCAGTCTTTCACAGTATTTCTGCTGAAGATTGTTGTAGTAACTTATAAATATTTAAATTTCAGGAATTGGTCGGAAAACTGGGGATACACTTTGTGTCTTTTGATAGACCAGGTTATGGACAGAGTGATCCTGACCCAAAACGAACAATAAAAAGCACAGCACTAGACATAGAGGAGCTCGCCAACCAATTAGAACTTGGTCCTAAGTTTTATATTATTGGAACTTCCATGGGAGGACAGGTGGTCTGGGGGTGCCTCAAATACATTTCGCACAGGTGATCATTAGCTACATAACCTATCTTGTTGAGTGCATGGCACTTGTATGTCTGATATTTGATGGTCTGGATCCCTGAACTGATACGCGTAGACCAAAGGCTAAGACTCTTTTTTATGTCATGCACTACCAAGCTTGCAGTTGCAGTGAGAAAGAAATCTAAGAACAAGTATGTTGTCAGAAGATTGGAATTATAGCCTGAATTAAAATTGTAAAAGTCTTAACATATATAACGATCAATTTAGGTGGTTTAACTTCAACTAATGGTCCTATACATCCTGGTTCTTGACAAATAAACCATACAAGAAAAGAAACTGTATACCAGTGTATTATGCTCCCTCTGTCCACAATTTTTAACTCCTATTTTATTTATGGGACTTCCCGAATACGGTTCAATTTCCTTACATGAGAATATTTCTTGTTTTTTTAACCAGAAGCACCCTCATTTAATTACTCAATCCAATAAGGCAACATCACCAACTCTCAATCCCTACTTTTGAAGGTAGTAGTGTAAAAATACGGAAAACCTTTGACAAAGTTTGCATATGTTTTGTAGAGTTTTAGTTTGTATATGTTGTGGATATGAATGTTGGGAGTGGGATTGGGGAATATTATGAATTTTTGTTTATGCTTTAGGGAAAAAGGTAGAAAATGTTTTGAGGAGTTTTTGAATGTTTGTTTATGTTTTGGGGGACATTTTTTAATTTGGACGTCAAACCAATGATTTTTTGTTGGGTGATTGGGGTGAAATTTGAATTGAATGTTATTTTTGAATGTATTTATAATATGAAAAAAAATATATAATAAATATATATTTGTACAGATAATGATTGCAACAGTTTTTGGTAAAAAGGGGCTCATTTGTTGGGGGGAGGGGGGGGTGTATTTTGGGCCTTTATTGTTCCTCATTTTAGCTCCAAAACAGCTTATATGGTTTGGGAATTTTTGGAGGAAAGGTTTCCCTCCCTCAAAACATATCCAAACATTGATGAATTTATTTTCCTCATATTCTAAAACTTCATCCCAAGACAATCAAAGACTTTGATATTGAGACAGATGGAGTTAGACTTGCATTAGCCAAGAAAAGTAGACTAGCAAATTAAAATAATTAGTTATAATTAAGATGAATGTTGTATAATAGAGAAAAAATTGAAATATAATAATACACCATGTTGAAAAATGAATCACATAATATGCTAAGTATATTGAGTGATGTGCCAAGTTTCATTAACAAGTGCATTCATTAAATCATAACATTTTGTACTTTAGCGCATAATCCAGATTTCATAGAAGTATCTGAAAACTGATGTTTTGCCATTTGATGTTTTAGCGCATATCTTATGTTTCTATTTACCTAGTTTAGGTAACTTCTCAAGTGATGACAGGCTGGCAGGAGCAACACTAATAGCTCCAGTTGTGAATTATTGGTGGCCTAGTTTCCCTTCAAACTTATCAACAGAAGGATACTACCAGCAATCTCCCCAGGACCAGTGGGCATTACGAGTGGCACACCATGCTCCATGGCTCGTTTACTGGTGGAACACTCAGAAATGGTTTCCGGCCTCTAGTGTTGCAACTGGAATACCAAACTTTACTGCCCCAGATCTTAAAGTTCTTTCACAAGTTGCTGGGAGACTGCATAACAGGGTACATGTTTTTCTGTCTCTTATGTTGGATGCTGCTTAATAGAATAGCTTATTACAATCTTAACAACATTTGGTGCTTGCTTGTCAACAGGCATATGCAACACAGCAGGGAGTACATGAATCACTTCACCGTGACATGATGATTGGATTTGGGCATTGGGATTTTGATCCGATGAATCTTGATAACCCTTTTCCTGACGGGCAAGGTTCCGTTCACTTGTGGCATGGCATTGACGACGGCTTGGTGCCTGTAATTCTGCAGAGGTACATTGCTAAGAAGCTTCCTTGGATACAATACCATGAATTGCCAAATGCTGGACATCTGTTTGCCTTCGCTGTTAGTAGCGCCCAAGATGCTATCTTGAATGCACTTTTGACTGGGGATAAGTGATGATTCGAACAATATTGATGTGTTGTGTTTGCTTATTCTTATGCCCTGGGATGGATATTTCTATGAACTTAATAATTTCTTTGAAATCATTTTGGCTTTTTATAGAAAGAACAAAGAAGCTGAAGCTTGAGCAGAAAAGTGATGTGGAACTTGTTTGCATATTAGGCCCACCCCGCTATAGTTTTTTAGGCTTTCTTATGGAAGTCCTCGGACTGAAAAAAGCTGCTGTAGGTAAGTGAAAGTCGAAAAAAGACAACGGATGTCAAACATGAAGCATGGCATATTAGCCTATGCTGCAAATGGAATTCTTGTCCTCATATGAAGTTTCTTAGATGGCAAAATGAAAATGGTTAAGAGGGTATTTGGCCAAATTTACTTAAAATATCTTATAAGTCATGCATATCTTATAACATATTTTGGAAATCTAATAAAATATTGTTAGATAGTAATTTTAGAATAAGTTAGTGAAGTGTGTAAATTACCCAAACAACCCTAAATCTACAATCACATTCATGTATACTTTTGTTTGTGATAATGAATTAACAAATTTGAATGCACGAATCAGGTGGAGTGCCACTTTTGTCAAGGATCATTGTAAAGAAACATTACAAGTATGTGCCACCTTGCAAGCACTGATTATCAGATGTATTCCGGTGCTTACAGTTCACAGGGAAAAAGACCAGCAGTGGCGAAAGAGCCAACAACAAAATCAATAACTGGAATTTATTTATGATTATTCTGGACAAGATGTTTACACAAACTTGTGCAGTAATGTGGTAAAAACAGGAGGAAATGTTATTAAAACTGTAACTTCTCTAAGAATTGAACTGTGCCGTGCACAACACTCTTAACACAAAACAATGTAAAGGCTCACAGCTTGACTTGGCTGATTAACACCACCACATTTAAGTCCTGAAAACTTGGCCCTCTTCACTTGGGCAACCCAGTTTCAGGGTTGATAAGAGATCGACTTTCATCAGTAAGCACTACTGGACCTCTCCCAGGTCTTGTGCAGATGAAGTAACTAACATCTCCCCTATATCTCTGGGTTGAAGTATTCCCCTTAATTTCTGGAGGTGGAGCCAAAGCCTCCACATCCTTCAATTCCTGAATGCCCGCATCTTTTAATATCGTATTGTCACCCATAACATAACTGTGGAACAGGAAGACATATATAGAAGGAGCATATATCAGTTCTCATGTCAAGAGTTGATGTAAGGAAAAAATCATTAATCTTTGACAACATTTTTAAAACTCAGAACTACCTGTTCAAATCAGCATCTGCTTGAGGAGGGAAATAATAGAGCAGCCTCTGAAGCAGAAGGGCAGCAGCCTTTTTGTTATGTGAAATTAGTACTGCATTTGGCCCAGCGTCAAAGGTATAGGCCACCTGTGGAGTATCTTGTTATTAGTCACCTTCAACCTAAATAAATCTACACATAGCTCCAATGTGTTCAGTGACAAGTATGCCAGAAATTAAGATGAGATTGGCATTGAAGTAATCCTACTGAAGGCTAGTAGTTAGCCCATTGTACCTATCTTGTTTCTTAAAAGCTTGTGGAAAAGAAAGGGAAAAGTGCACATTCAAATTGAATGTAGGTAGCATAAAAGATATTGACCAGTTTAAAGGGGTAAAAGAAAGAAAAGTGGAAAAGATTGTCAACTAGTTCAAAGGTGAATCCAGGATTAAAGAAGACTATATTTATTCTGATTCTGTAGAAGCAAAACTTAATACTTCTTGCTCTAGTTGAATTCTTTGTTTGTCATTATAAGGACAAGGAATTTATTAAGCACATGGCATTGACAAGTTGTAAAGAGAACTAGAAAAGAACCTGAGGTGTTCCTTCATGACGATTCCATTTCTCAACACAGCTAATTATCCTGATAAATTAATGCCTTAATGAGATCAAACTAATAGTCTAATAAGCAGCTGCTTATAAGAAAAACAAATGATCTTAATGACAGATAAAAATGCATGTAGTAAGTAATGAAATTGAATTGAATAAAAGGTGCTTGCCTATGAGAAGTGTCATTCATGTAGAATATAGGGGGTGTGGTATCCAGGCAGACTGCATGAAACTGATTACTGTCTGCACATGTCAAACGAGCAAAAGCTGGAAAATCATGCTTTTTAATTGCTTCCTCCATTTTTATTATCCGTTTTGGTACCACTTCCTGTGAAAGTTTAAGACATGCATAAGACATGGGATTCTAAGTTTCGTAGAATTTAAGGAAAGTGCAGTGGACAGAGCTGAGGTTCTCAGAATGAGCCGTTTCTAGCATCTACAGAGATGTGAAATCCAAGAAAAAGATTACATGGAAGAACATGATTTACCTTTGCTCTATGTTCTATGAGCATACTGGTTTCAACAGTCTCACGCATACCAGAGGTACTACTTGTTTCCTTTTGTCTTGAACTTACCTGAAATCAACAGAAGCACCACTTAATAAAAAATTTGAAGGGCAAAGCTGAATATCATCACAGATAAAGATTAGACTGAGCATTAGAATTTAGAAAAGACGCCCTGACGGCTTTGTACACATGTCATGGGCTGGCAAGTAGCAAGAATTTCTTCAGCATAAACATTAAACAATTAAATATCGTATTGTATCATATGATTTATGATCATAATAGTTTCAATTCAAATATAATGCACCTAGTGTGAAACTGGAAACAACCATCAGGACATCCTAGTGGGAAATCTTACAACAATCAACTGAATATTATAAAAATGGAAAGAGTCATTATTTGAAAGCAAAAGAAAATTAGATACTCGATGCCAGGTTCAACTAGTAATACAATATTGTTGCAAAAGGAGCACTTACAAGATCACAACAAAGTAGTATATAATGGAGGCAGTGTAATTTAGATGAGAACAGGTACATGTATCAATCAAGTGAGTTACACTATCATATGAAAGATATGGATACACACCACTGCAATGATAATAACAAGGTCATCCCAGTGCTTCTCATCAGCAAGTTGAACAGCAATGCTATCGCTACCATTTTCCTCCTTCAGTCATCCAGGAAAATAAATTAGAGAAAGGATCATCAACACTTTTCTAGAAGAATCCATGAGAATGAAACTTAGAAAATAAACATACTTTTCCCATGATCCACTTGACAAATCCACCATACAAGCTGCGACAAGCACTTCCTGAACCTTGCCTGATGTGAAAACACAAATAAATTATCTACTGTTCACTAAATTTTCTAGACTCTAGGTGGACAAAGATCCAAGACCCTATTACAAATCTTAAACAAACATAGTTACAGTACATGGTACATGGTTTGTGTCTAGGCATATATGTCCAGCTTTATACAATAAAAACTACATCTATCAATGTCCCATGAAACAAAATGAATGCATTCACAAATAGACAATGAATCCATGGAATTTTTCAGTTTAATTTTCAGAAAATAACTGACATATCTGAGACCAATGAAGTTAAAGCAATGTACATCAAGAGATATTGATTACCTTGCAATAGCAGATAGCTTACTGTTATCCTCTTTCACATTCATCAGCTTAGCCAGGGAAAAAACTGCATCAACAAATAATAGATTGAATTTTGTCACTAAAGGTAGTTGCACAAAGAAATATAGAACAGAACCTTGCAGTCGTTATGCCAGAGATAGCAGAAAATTACAACACCAATTTAGAACATAAGAATAGATTGTATGTTTATATATGCATGCATTAAGCTTTTAAAATAGGTCAAGAGTAATCCGGTGTGCATGCTCGGTCTCCAAAGATAAGGTACCAATAGCCATTTAAACTTTAGCAAAAAGCAACAAGTCACATTCGGAAAGATAATCTAGTAAACAAGGACAATAGCAGCAGAAACAGTAAAAGTAAGGAAATTCCTCTGATTAATTGTCACATGAGACCAGCCACGTGGCCTAGAAAAGCAATTGAATTTATAAGGGCTTACATAGGTTATCATTGAAGAGAGGTAAAGGTGTATACAAATATAAAAGGAAACATGAATAATGCACTAAACACAATCCAGTACAACCATGAAGGTGTTGGAACTAATTGAAATTTACAAAATTCAAAAAATTCCTAAGAAGTCTAGGGTCAAAAATAGTGTTAAGGTCCTTTAGCATCCCAATAAGCTGGTTAGCCATAAATTAAGACTCTAGAAATGGTTGTCACAAGTTTAAATATGTGCTAAATCACTGGTAATTGAACCTAGAATCTCCAAAATTGAACCACCAAATTGATCAGTCAAGCATGAAAAGAATTCCGCAATGTGGATAACAAACTATATCAGTGATATATGCAACTGTCTTAAAATTTTAAATTGTATAATGCCTGAATCACCAATATCGCTAATTGACACTTTTCAATGAACTCCATTTTTATTGTATCAAGACCAAATCAACACAAAATCAGTTGACTGAAGTTCATATTACCCAGGCATGCCAAACCAGCAGCTGACGACGCCAAACCAGCAGCAGTAGGGAAATTATTATGAGAAACAATGTGCACATGAAGCTTCTCCCAGTCCTTTTTGGTGACCTTAATACCCTTCTCTTCATCCTCAACATCACTAGCACGTGAGCGAAGTTCCCTCAAGCAATTTTGGTATCTGCCACCAGAAAGAGATACCTCCTACTCTAACAAGAAATTCATAGGTACACAAATAAGTCAGAATCTCTTATGCTAGTAATTTCACTCCTGAGCATCATAAAGTCAATAAAGAAAGCAAAAAAGTTCATTTCTGCAATTTTAAGGAAGCAGGGCCAAATGTTAACAAAAGAAGGGTAGATTGAACATTAAAATTCACATTATGTGTTCTAATAAATTTCGTCTGACATTTGAAAATTCTCTAAAGAATAGTTAACTTAGGCTGCAGATTAACTTGAACAACCTTTACACAAAAGCTGAATAATTCTTGCTCTATGAAAATCTTTGAACTTCAAAAAAATTGGAAATTTTTCATTCAACTAAGATAACGTAGGTACTAGAAAGCATACGGCTAAAAATCTATGTTGCGACCGCGATGAACCTTCTTCAAATCTTCTTTGAATATATCAAGCTATAGCCAGCTTGGACATCAATCGAGCTGGGTTATTCTTGTTAATTAGCTGTCGAGCTTTCACTGTACTTATATTTAATATCAAATATTGTTAATCTAGCTACAAGACAAACTACAGTAAACATTTTTGCGCAAACTCGGGCGACAAGTTGAACAGTTGGGCTTCGAAACTAGCTCAAACTCAAAGTTACCAGACTTTCTATTATCAGGCTGAGCATCAGCTTTATGTTCTCGTCAACATTTGAGCTCTACTTGTTTACACCGCCAAAATGAAAATAAAAAGCCAATTGTAGAAAGAGAAGAACATAAATATAGTTAACAAGCATCATGGGTGCGTGAATTAAGAATAGCATCAAAATCAAATGAAAAGAACTCCGAGAGATTAAAATCCGCCACCAGTAGCTGATAATAATAAATCACAAACAACATCAGCTTTCATACATCAGCAATAACACCAAATTTCAACAGCGAAGAGAACTGAACAACTTTATACCTTTCCATTGAGCCACATGCGATCATGAGTGAAAGCGGGGCTGACAGCGACGGAGGTGGTGGTACAGAGGTGGTCGGGGTCCAGAGTAACGCTAATACTGTCGTTGATCGGAAGAATCAGATCTTCATCCCTCTTCCCCCAGTACTTTATCACCGCTATGTTAGTCGGAGTCTGCGCCGTCACCGTCAGAACCCATTTCTTCCCGCTCTCCTCCGCCATTTTAATGTGTGTTGTGTGTGTGCACGCGCGTTGGATCGGATCTCACAAATGGGTAGCAATATGAGGTGTTATATATATATGTGTGTGTGTGTGTGTGTGTGTGGGCTTAGTGGGAATGTACGTATAGGGTGGGGTCGGCTGGTCACAGAGGAGGAACCACCATTGTTGAATGAATGTGGAAAAAAGTAAAATGAAAATGAAAAAAGAACAGTTGGATTTCGTTATAAACTAGGGAGAGACGTGTGGGCCCCTATTTCTGTACCTTGACTTATTTTAATAGACTGCCAACAAAAGTAGGAATAACTGTGCCCTTTTCTCATTTTTCTTTTATATTTTTAAAAACAAAATTATATGGTTGAAATAATATCTTAGGGCCTGTTTGGTTTTATTTCCATTTCCATTATTTCTAAAATGATGAGAATTCGTTATGTAATATGATATGAAAATAAAAATATATTTGGATGAAATGTTTGAAAATATAACAATTATATTGGTTTTAATAAGTTGTAGGTAGAAAGAGATAGAAATAATGGAATAGAGAGAAATGATATATAAATTATTGAAAAATGTGTTTTAAAAATTAAAATTAAAATTATGTTATATGAAAATTTTTTAAAAGTGATGATTTTTATTTTTAAAATAACAGAAAAAACACCCCCTTACTTTGAAGGAATACTTCTGCATAAACTCTCATAAGGGCTACGGTTTCACATAAATGAGTGGGAGATGTGAACTTTCGACTCTTGATGTCTACCCTCTTTGTGCAACCCAAATATGTACATTTTGTTTAAGCGTATAGAATGTATTTTCTCAAAATTAGTTATCTTTTTTATTCATTAATAAAAAAAATAAGGGAGGAGAAATTAGAGTAGCAACCGTACAGACAATAATCGCCAAAAATCTTCCTCCATTGTAGGATATTGATGTAAATATGATCATGTTCTCTATTGCATAAATTTGAATATTATGAGTTATTTACTATTGTAATATTCTATTTTATTCGTCGTTACAGTCTAAAGAACAAGCCCATTAATATAACCTCAGCACTAAAATGTCCAATGTGAAGGTAACTACACGAGTTCTCACTATTTTATGTGCGACTATAAAAGTTTTCTATCATTATGAAATATTCAATTTGACATGTCTTCTATTATTTTGAGTGTGATTATAAGAATAATTCACTATCAAAAAATATTCAATTTGAGCAATAATTTTTATCAAAAGAGAAGATGATTTCTACAATTATATAAAAATGACAATCAAACTAAAACATTCCCATTATGTAAGTGAAGTCGCGTATTATTATTGTGAGTTATCCCAATGTATAACCTCCTTACGGAAAATTATAAATTGAAATAAAAATAGGGCCACCGTCGTATGAGTTAGACACAATTTATTTTTTAGATGTTAGATTAAAGTGACAGTAGGTCCTAAAATTATGTGTCAAAATTTATTTCACCCATTTGATAGTATTCAATGGGTTTGAGTTAAAATGGACACCAATCTCCATGAAAAACAAATTAGTAAATGGTAGGTAAGGTGGGGTTGGTGATGCCAACGCTAAAGTAAAGGTTTGCGATATTGGCATTCTGATTCCGGAGTCCGTGAAAGTCAAAGAGAGGCGGCCGTTGAATTTGACGCCAATCATAATTGGAGTGCTGTTAAATATACGATTTACTCCATTATTTTCTTGCTTGCCTCACTTGGAAATTTTAGACCATATCATATTATAAATTAATTAGAGAATGTTTGCGTGAGCTTATGAGTTTTTTAAAATATTTTATAAAATATTTAAAAGTTTATAATATTTTATAAATTTTAAAAATATCTTATAAGATATAGAAAAATCGCATGATCTTAAACTTGTATTACATATTAAATGGTATAATATATTATATTTGTATTCGTATTCATATTTATATCCGTATCTGACCAATATTTTTTAATAACATTCGAATTTGTATCTGTCGGAGGTTAACTAAATTCGGATATAGATCTGTTTATAAATATCAAAATATCCGAATCTGTTAAAATGCATATTTTTTCTAATAAATTTCATTAAGAAAAAAAATACTATTTTATTTTAGAATTAAAAAAAATTATTCTTGATTTAGTTAGTTTTTTCTAATTAATGATTGACTTTATGATTAATTAATATTAATAAAATGACACAAATATAAATTAATTATAAAATTAAGCAACAATAATTTTATATTAATTAATTTTATTGTTTATATATTGACTTTTTATTTTTTACCTGATTTTGTAGTGTTTAATTATCTTTACTACCATCTATCGATTTTTCATAACTCTTAGCTACTACCTTATTCTTATTAATTCTTCAATTATTAATTTGTATTTATATTCATTTATATATAGATTATGAGATTTCATATTGAAAATTTAAAAATAATTTATTATGTATAATAATATATTATATATGATAATTTTTTTAAAATATTATTTATATATTAAAATACATAAAAAAAATAAGAATACATTATATATAATAAATTTAAAATATTATTTATTGGATATAGATAACGAATTTAATTAAATTATAAATAACTAAATATATAAACAAATATATTCAACAAATATGTATCTAGAGCACATTTTAAATAAATTGAATAGACAATTACCATATTCGTATTCATTTACAATTAAATATCTGTTAATCAAATACAAATAATATTCACTTTAAATGAATACAAATAATAAATCCTTATAAATTTAAAAACAAACAATAAATAAATTTTTGAATATCTATTTACAACCCGTTACATGATCTTGGAACGAGAATAGCCGCCACAAGTTGACTGATTTAGTTTGGTGCCTCAACCGGGTTCCCATTTAAAATAAATAATTCTTAGCCTTGTTTTTTAAATAACGTCTGGACCCTCAATTTTCAAATAACCTACTGGCTAACCAGCTTTGACTCAATTTTCAAATAACCTACTGGCTAACCAGTTTTGACTTGTTTTCCATTTCATTGTTGAACAATATATATAATAAAAAAAGATAAGCCAATAAATGCAATCCACATAACAAATTCTACAATTCAAATACCACACTACCAAGGTATATGTTAAATAAGCCAGAAAACCAATAGTCAAAACTTTGTAACGCATTAAACATGGGCAGATGATTATCACTCGCATATCTTGCTAAACTAACACCCACTTTCAGTAACAATGATATCTCTTCTGAGAGTGCACCAATCCACTCTCATCAATCAAAACATGGATGTGAACATTCACCTGCAATATGTATCAGCACGTCCTCTTAAACTGCGAACAACAAAATATCATTCATTCTTCGATCTAGTCAGAATCTGGATCGCCATCTACAATATCGGGTAGGGAATCAGCAGACAATTCATTGTCTGATTCAAACATCAATCCTTTACTTATGTCTGCATTTGATAGAGTAGCGGATATTCTTTCCACTATTGTATTGTAAGTGTTGTCCTTGCTGTGCAACACGTAGTGTTCTGAAGTAGATGCCCCTCCTCTGGATACTTCAGAAATCACATCACTCTTCACTGTTATATTCTTCTCAAGTAATGCAATTCCACTACTCACTGGTTCTAACTCAATGCTTTCTAAAGCACCTTTACCCGATTGAGCACCAGAACAGCCAACCGCAGTACTGGGTGCAGGATCTGCTCTTTGGTCCGTGATACTTCTGAAGCACAGTGATTCAACCACATTATCATCACTATCACCCAAGCTTTTGTCATTAGGTCCAGTGGCTGGGGGCACACGAGTATCAGAAGCAACCCTGGGAGAAAGGATTTTATCCAGTGAAGGATCTCCTGCAGTAGCAGGAGGCTTTTCAGTATAATGTGCATACTGTTGCCTCTCGGGCACTTGAATTTCCAATTCATCATCATTTTCAAGCCAATTTTCTTCTAGGTCATCGTCTTCTGATTCAGCTCCAGGGCCTCTTCCCCATGTTCCAGCCTGATATGTGGGAATTTGGCTGTCTCCACTTCGATATGGAGTATCGCGCAACTTTTGGCTTAGAACATTATATTCATTGGTGCTAGAATGCCGATCTAACAATGGAGGGGCTCTTGGGTGTATGACAACTTCTAAGGCCAGAAGTGCATGCCCACAATATTCAGCAAGCTTTGTGCCTGTCTCTTGCAAGCCTGCGGAATACTTAAGCATTTTCAATGGACTGAAGCAAGCACAATATAAATGGTGTTAAGGCGTATGTTGCAGAGCACATAATTTTATGCAGCAGAACTAATGAAAGCAGTCTGTCGAAGGAAACAAAAACTGAGAAAACATGGCCAATGAAAAATGCAGTTTCTAAAATAAGCCATGATTTTGGAACGATGATTGAGTTCTTTTGAAGGGTGGCTGGCTCCTGATAAGCCATTATTGCAAAATCCAGAGAGTTTTACAACCGCATTGTCCCAAGTTTCAAGGATAAAAATGAATGATGATACAATAAATGGATCACCTGTACGGAAAAGTTCTAGACTGAGGGCTAGATGTGATGGGCGTGCTCGCCCTGGCGAAAGAAGCGAAACCAAAAGTGTGCGTAAGGCAGCTAGTTGAAAATCTGCCCACGTAGGAGTAGGATCACCAGATAGAAAAATCTGCCTCTCCTCCTTGGACCACCCCGCTTTACAAGCATTTGTAGCCACAGTAATAAGTAGATGATCAACATTTCCTCGCCAGCTTTCAGATCTCATAGAACCACCCTATTAACATGTTTTGTTTTGTTTAAATCAAAGAACGCAATACTGAAAAAAAACATGGGAAAGTGTAAACAATCATCATGAAAATATCATAGCTACAGCATATTTAGCCATGAGATAGTTTAGATCCTCTAGCATTACATAGTTAAACTTTAAGGCATTATCCAATAAGATAATTATCCGATAGTCAGATGCAGCAGCATTTGGATGATAAACATGGTTGAAGTTGTTAATTTGAGAAAGAATGACATCCTGATATTGCAGAATGTCATGAAAACATGAAAAAAAAAGATCTGTTACTGATGATAATTCATCTATCAGAACGTAAAGAAACATTTTAGGGAAGCACTCACATTGATGGCCATTCATATCATCATTGTTCCTTCTTTTTTTAAAAAAAAATAAATAAATTAGGACAAGGTCATGACTCATGACTTTTGCAATTGTCTGAGATGTAAAAGATTTATTAATTTTGACCCAGGAAGATTCACGAATCGTGCATATATGCACACAAATCTCTTTCCCATAGTTACAATGTCCTGACCAAAAGAAAAAATGTTAATAGCACTTTTTGAGTTGAAATTTAGTCTTTTACTAGCCTGTTGGTAACTTTTCCATTTTATTTAGTTTTTGGATGAATTCTTGGTACTTTTTTTTAACTGTTATCAATCAGAGTCCTAGTGAGTTCACGTTAAGAGTCATGTTAGGTCTATAATTAAGTTATGAGATTAAGTTAGAAGAGTTCTATTCCATTTAGCCCAAGGGATTTACTCATGAATAATAATTGTATTTTTTTCATTACAATATTACTATGTTTTCGTTGTGAGAAAGAATTATCATTTATTTCTTAAGGCTTGTAGATGATTTGCCAATTTGAATTAATATTATTCCACATTTGGATGACTAGTCTACTTGGGTGATGCTGAAGGAAGGAGTTCATAGTCTATTGCAAAAATCTATAAACTCACTCCTTGCTCCAATTTAATGAATCCAAAATTATTTTCTCATAAAAATACTCTGACAAGGTTATGTTCCTAGTATATAACCTATGGCCTATCATAAACGACATTGGAGACCAATTTATTCCTTGTTAGTGCTGAAACCTTATGCCATATGTGAAAAGCACATATTGGGACCAGTCAATGAAATTCAAGAGGAGGATAGCAATAATATAACTGAAATATGCGCTTTAGCTAAAATGATGCATTAAAAATAATAGACGACACAGAAACGTGTAGTCAATAGGCTCAAGGGTCAGCTAAAACTTTTGAATTCTTTTACTAAATCTTCTCAGATAAGGCTACACAATAGAATAAAATAGTCTCATTTTATTGCTTGTTTCAACAAGGGTCAAGTGAAAACTCAAAATGCTATGGACATCAGGGAATGAAAATTGCACCGCATTCACCGCAAACACAGGCCCTCAGTCTCCATACTCCAAAAGTGAAAAGGAAGCATGAAGACAGAAGAGAAATGCAGAAAAACTTCTTTCCTACGGCATCAACATCTAAGTGTGTTTTACACAAAAAATAACAACATGAAAGCAGTTTCACTGATACCTCTTACAATGCAAGTTAAAGAGCTTCCAAAAGGCAGTACAACAGAAGCTTTCTTCATGTACAGTCCCAAAACCATATTATTGTAATAGTGGAAGTAATTGGATTATGTAAATATTTTTGATGAAGAAGAAATCAAAGGAGAAAAGATTATCATATTGTCTTCATCAATAGATGCAGGACGATAAAATATATTAGAGATTGCTCAGAAAACATACCACAGTTAGAAGAGCTTCTAACGCCTCTAGTGCAGCTATCTTCACGCATATTGGAGTAAAATTATGTGACATTTCCACTTCCAAACCGTCATGAGCAAGCTGTTCTTGAAAGTTTCTTGCCATATTTGAATGCTTCCTTTTCTTCTGCCGAGGCTTGCTTAACAATTCGGCATGGACCTTTGTGCAGGTAACTGAACTTTTCCCATCTTTCTCACCACCAGAGAAATCTAAATCAATAAATACATTGCTGACAATATCCAGGCTAACATGAATTGCAATCCCTGCTCAAAGCCCCAAAGTTTGGAGTTACCAAAAGAGCTTATGTAATCACAACAAGAATCCCAGTTAACACAAGTGGTGCTAGCTCTTTATAAATACCACCCATGCAAAAGTAAAAAGAATAAAGAAGAACCCCGATGATCATACGTTTCTGGCACAACAGGAAAAATAAGAAAAGATATACAAAGACAAGGTATCTTTCACAGATTCTAATATGAGGTGTGCCTACAACTAGAGGAGTATACAAAGATTTGAAAACTTGATTGCGACAGCTTCAACATAAAACCCATATACTAGAATACATGTTTGAAGAAGCCAACTCTGTGACCGAGGATACACTCAGTGCGGCCAACAAAAGTAGATCATGTAAGTTTGAAGAACCACATTAAGGGGCTGTGGCAAAGTAAAAGATACTAGTATTTAGTAGTGGCAAGTGCTACACTTGGAAGTTGTCAAGACTTTATGCTGAATGCCTAAACCTAGCTCACTTGGAATATCATTGTCCAAGATGCTGAATGCATAAAACTAGCTCAATACTTGCACTACTCATCAAGGTACTTTCTTTCATTGATATTTTGTCATCTAATGGACCAGCCAACATACAATCTCTGTACACCTGTAGCAGGAAGCAAAAGATACTGCCAGAGCAATTTAAGGGAAGAAAAGGTTGTATGGACAGGACAAGGAACTACATTATGCAATTATTGCATAACCATAAACCAAATGATTTTTCCAATTTTCACATAAAGGGACTCCTTGCTCCAACAAGTGCAATCCTTACTGTCATTTTGTAAGTCTTTCTTTCGTAACATAAACGTCACAAGCATGCACCACGTGTACAAGTATCTTAAGTGTGATGCAATCAAGTTAGTAAACTGCAATTAAAACATAAAATGCATAACAGGACTACAGGAGGCAACCATTTAGGCACATAGGCATTGGATGAGTTTTGAAACATGTTGGATCCGTACCAACACCCATTGACATCAGTAGGAGTTTCACAAGTGAGTAGATTTTTATCTTCAGATCAGGGAACTTGCATCTCCTCAAGTATTCTTTCAGCAGTTGTACAATACCCGCAACATGCGGTAATAATTGACTGCAACAAAAAGAAAATTGGCTAGTTTGAACACATCTACACTATTTTTAGAGATGAAGATCAATACTGATGGGAAGAATTTTAACAGATATTATTCATGTCCTAGGAGAAACAATAGCAATAAGAAGTACTAAACTTATCTACACATATGCTACAGTACACAGACAAAACACCAAACCCAACCCTAAATCTCTCCTTTTCTGCCTCCGTGGTCCTAAACTTCTTTTTCTGCAGTATCAATTCTCACTGACATAAGGCAGCTCTACTCCTGAGAATTTTGACAGATAAGGGCATGTGTCTGTACAGAAAAGGTATTCAAAAGTTGGTATACTTTAGAGATTTTACTTGACTACACTATTCCATTCATTCATTTTATTGGTAGACAGCAGACAAGGACCATATATGTTTTTCAACTTTCATTTTTTCTAGGTGATTTAATCTCCTCCTCACTTTTATCCATGTCATACAAAGTGGCATTTGCCTTTGTTGATAGACTTGTCGACACTGGACAGTATTGTCAAATTTGTTGTGCACTTAGACCTAAACTTGTCATCATAGAGAAAAATACATTCTCTTTGGGACAAACAACCACATTTATAGGCGTCATTAGTATTACTATTTTGCCTGGCATGAAGTAGCTCTTTTAACATAGAATTGCTAGTTATGGATACTTCCCCATATATTGCATAAAGTAGCAATTCATTTTTGGTTCACAAGCTATGGTTTATTAATGGGGTTTTAATTGCAAATCTGAAACCTACATTGACAGCTATAATTACCATACAATCAATAATAGACATTCACCTGCCCAACCCCTTGACAGCAGCAGTGAGAATTTCCAGACCATGCAATTGCAGAAGGGGAATTTCTGAACAAATAAATTCTTGTTTCATGGTGGTCATGAGAGAATATGAGGATAGAGACAAGGAATCATCGAACATCAGGACTCTCCTGGCAAGGGCTATTACACCATAAATAGGAACAGGAACCTGCGATTTACGTTCATATTATTAGCATGCATCAACTTCTGCTTTGCCGACAATCATCCTCTATGTTATTAACTGTGAAAAGATGAACCCAGATTTTGTTAACAAAATCAGAAATAACAGAATACCATAACAGGGTAGGAACTTGTTAGCATGTTACAACAGCATTGCATAAGAGTAGAAATTCTGGTTGCCAGCAGTCGCTCAGGCCTCCTGGTTGAAAGATCTGAGGCTTGTTCAGATACTGCCAAGCCTCCTAGGGGTGCAGGGAATTCTTTGCCAGGGGGAAGCAATGCCCTCAAGGTTTGAGCACTTCTAGTCTCTGCGAAAAAAAGACTAAGTTAAATAGTTCCCACCAATATCAGCAACTGTATTGGGAAACTCCTTTCATACCTTCTTCTAGGCCCTGGAAGGCATCATTCAACAGGCTGTTTACATGTAGCAAGATCTTATCCATCATTAAAGACCAGCTACCCTCATCTCCTCTCGATTTTGGAAGTAATGACAAGCCATAACCAAGCTTCTGTAAATTAAAACCAAATGAGCACCACCAGTTTGACAACTGCAATCAAAGCAAATGCTATACCAAAAAAGCTGAGAACTCTCACCTTCAGCACACTGGCACAGCATTTTCCAGACACAAGCTTTGAAACAATAGCAGCTTCAACCTGCCATTGATCAAAGTGCTTCAGTGCACATATAGTTTTCCCTTTTGTGGAACTCAAACTAAAAAATTCATTGGAGTCAAATGCTGAAAAGTTCACATGAAGACAGTCAAATTATGGTTACAGATCCACGATGCTATGATTAATCACTTACACTCTCATAGTGCCGGTTAACTGATGATGGAAAGAAATTTATCATGGTGCATAACAGACATAGAGCTGCTTCCTGCATGTCAATCATCCCACGAAGAAGAGAATAATTAAATTTCACACATGAAGCATGTTAAAACAGCATTGGAAGTTAATATCTACATATGAATAACTTAAGGAACCACAAAAAGTCCTTGTCAAACATATATATTATGAAATATAAGATTGGAGAAAGACAAACCAGAAAAGATTGAACTACCAGTATCTCAGTCTTTTCTGTACATTCTACTGCTCATCTCAAACCCCTTTTTGCTAACCTCTTTGCAGTATAAGCCATGGGTGAAACAGCAGGGAGCTTATTAACTTACAAATTAAGTAATTAATCTATTAATAGATAACTCTGCCCATATGCCACAGGAGTAGTTATTACATGTAACATGCACTGAAATTGCACTTGAAATGATTCAGATCACAGTTCCTTACCGCAGATTTGATACAAAAATCTTGGGTCCTTTCCTTTCACTAATCTTTTAGCTTGTAAGTAGAGAAGAAATACTGAAAATATTTCAAATTCAACATACGGCTATATAAAATAGGTTTGTCTTTTTAAGATGTAGGATATAGCAATAGCTCCATGCACATGTGCCCATCTGTGAATAATGCAATTCCAGAAGTGAAATTTAATTCAACTAATGAAACAGTTTAACAAATCAATCTGTGCAACTTTTGTGCTATACCAACCAATACAACAGCAGTGCTATCCTCATTTAACAACTTCAATGCTGGCTGAATAATTCTTGAAGCCTGTGAAGTCCCATCCTTTTTTGCATTTGAGAATCCACTCAACCTAATCGGCAATATAAAAAATAAAAAGACCAAACTCCCAATTAATAAGGCAAGAAGTAGTATTGCAATAAATGCACTTTTATATCTTGGTACAGAATCTGAATCAGCAGTGCAACAATTCAAATACAACTTTCTCAATTAACATGCCACTAAATCAAGGCAAACAAGCTCCTGCTATACAAACTGTATATAGGATATGCTATATACTGGGTGAATTTTCAGACAGATTTTCTCAGCTCTGATAACTGTCCACTAATCTTCACACTTTTGCAAGACTCAAACCACATACATTAGAATTAAGATCCTCCTACAGAGTGTATTTTCTACTTTTCCACCTCCTATTTTCTTTGAGAAGTCTACTCGCCACCAAACATGCACTAAGGAAGCGCAAATTTGCTCCATATTGTCTATCTACTGATACAATTGCATTTTGTGAAACCTTCTAAAGTACATGGCATATACAAAATTATCATTATTCAAAAATATAGAGCATTTTTAAAATATCTATTCAGGTCTCAGATCATATCCTCTGGTTCCAAAAAATCTCCTTCACTCAAAAAGTTAAGCAATTTTTTTCCTACCTATGGTCCCAAAAGTACACAGAAGAACAATGCCCTATACCTATTCCTTCAGCCAACCCCCCTCCCCAAAGCCCCCCCCCACCAAAAAAAAACTGAGAACCTCCAAAAACCCTGGAAGGGAATAATTTCATTCATATTTCATTTTCCCAAAAATTTGATATAATTTATGTTAGCCACTAGTCATATCCAGCTTATTTTGATTACATAGCGGTTTTCTTGAACAACGATATTCACTGTATAAGTACCTTTCAGCAGACAAATAATGCATCCTAAAGAATCCCATCCCCAAAGTACTAGCTGCTCCACAACTTAAGACATAACACTATTGTTACCTGCCACTATGCATTCTCTTGCTTTCATGAACTAGATTAAGCGACATGCTATCTAACTTCATCTTAGCCAATTTTCAGTTTTCCAGAACTAATATATGATATAGAGCACCGAATTTGTATCAATACACATGTATAGGTTCCTGGCAACACCAGATTTAATTGTCATTTAGCAGGTTTTCACAAATGCAAGAGAGGGAGTGTGTTTTTGACACATGCTCAAGCAGATAACATAAATAGCTTTGCTTCATCTTCACAAAACAGTTACTAATATGCTAAGATTTTCATTACCAAACACTTAAAAACTTGTCCAGAGAAGTTTACACTTTCACATCTTCTTAGCCACTAGTTAGAGACACATTGATATTGGATGTACATAGCGTAATTGTATACAGACCTGGTAAGTATATCTGACAGCGAGGCACATGAAGCCACTTTCACAATATGAGAAACTGCTGGAGGCTGATAAACAATGTAAAGAAAACACATATATTTTAGACAAACATACTTTCTACTAAGCTTATATCATTTAAATAAGTTCCCTCCATGCAAAAAATTATGGTGCAAAGGGTCTTGAATGCATTAAACAAC
>JACGDI010002852.1:718811-737479 GCA_014898725.1 Jacaranda copaia
ATTACTCTTCAAGTACATTAGAAATTAAAAGTAAATAAACAGTCATAAACATCAATTTGGATCTTGAAAATGAGAATATAACAATGCACTTTTACAATAAAATGATGCATTCCCATCACAACAGAGGTGCAGCTGGATGGATGTGGGACTCCCCCAAACCCTACAATTACATCAGAAACTATACCTGAATATGCGAGAGAAGCTTATCTAACCAAACAGCATATGAAGCTAAAAAACGCTCCAAACTGCATTCTTGACAGGTCAACCCAAGCAAACATATTCCAGCCCAACACTTATCTGGCTAAAGCACATTCATGAACAAACAAACATATATTAGCACCTGTTATCGTTATATATTTGCTTCCCAAGAAAAAAAAAGATTAATATACATTATATAGATAATTAAATACGCTGATGCCCAGAAAAAACTAGAACCCAGTAAGGCAAACAACCATCGAAAGAAATGTTCACTTTTTTTCATTTGACGTTTCTAATACAAACATGTTGCATAACCCGAGAAATAAATAACCGCAAATATAATTATTTTTACCAAATTGCTAGATGCAAGAATGAGCAAGCGATGGACCCACGAATCGACGACCGATTTCCAGGCGTCGACCAAATCTTGTTCTACGGGCTTTGGAGCCCACTCGGATAGCAATTTATGAGTCTTGACAGTGGTGACAACGTAGGACAACTCCGAAGGGTTGCTGAATGGGTGCTTCTCGTCGGGAACGTACTCTCTCAGTAGCGAGCGGAGCAGCTTCGGCTTCAGAGCGACGTCGTACATGCCCTCTCGGGCCGACATTCTTTGCATGCGAGCGAGAAAGGATTAGGGTTTTGGGTTTAACAGTGTCTTATTGATGAATAAAATCTTTGAATTTGGTGTTCTTTTTACGGATTTAATCACTCAAGTCAACAATGAAGGACGTTTAAGAAAAAATTCCTACCCTATTTAAGTTTAGTGTTAAGTCCCATTTTAATTTTTACACATTAATTTCTTTTTTTATAAAATTTAAAATCGCTCTCTATATTTTTTAAAAAAATCTATATACTCTTGTATTTAAAAAAACAACAAAAATATTTAAGAAATATATTTCTCTCTTTAAGAAAAATGCTTTCTCTTTTTTTTTTTACTTGAAATCAAATTCTCGAGACGCCAAAACAAAAGGGTGCAAAACTATTTCTCAGTCATTGACACGAGAAGATTCTACCATTTTTATGTGACGATAGAAGAAAATAGCTGCAAAAAGAAGCGAAGTACAAAAAAAAAGTAATCAAAAGAAACAAAGATATGTTTTCTGCATTTACAATTTTAAATATCCATAATTTTTCAATGTTATATTTATTTCTTGTCTATTTTTTCATGTTTAAGGTTTTTATTCCTTTTTTAATCGTTAAACACTTGACTTATTTGATATACATATGATTTTTTTTATAAGATGAGAAGTTTTTTATTTGTACATAAAGGGCATGAAAGTTGAACTTCACCTTTTTTGGAGTTTATAGTTCTTTTTACCTGAAATTATATGGTAAAATTATTTGAAAGTGATAATGTATTATTTGTAGTATAAAATATTCAAACTTGTAGTATACATTAAGTATAATATATAATCTGTGTAACTACAATACATTTTAGAAGCAAATGTAGTATAAAATATTCAAATGTGTAGTCCACATTAGGCAAAAATTGTAGTACATAATCTGTGTAGTTGTAGTACATTTTAGAAGCAAATATAGTATAAAACATTCAAGCTTATAGTATATATTAGGCAAAAGTGTAGTATATAATCTGTGTAGCTGCAGTACATTTTAAAAGTAAATATAGTATAAAATATTCAATCTTGTAGTACACATTAGGCAAAATTGTAGTATATAATCTATGTAGTTGAAATACATTTTAGAAGCAAACGTAATATAAAATATTTAAACTTGCAGTACACATTAAGCAAAAATATAATATATAATCTTTGTAGCTACAATGCATTTTAAAAGCAAATGTAGTATAAAATATTCAAACTTGTAGTGCGCATTAGGCAATATTAAAGTATATAATCTGTGTAGCTACAGTACATTTTAGAAGCATTTGTAATATAAAATATTTAAGCATGTAGATTAAATAAAATTATAGTCTATAATCTGTATACATACAGTACATTTTAAAAGCATTTGCAGTACAAAAACATTCAAGCCTATAGTATACATTAACCAAAAGTATAGTATATAATCTGTATATCTGCAGTATATTTTAGAAGCAACTGTAATATAAAATATTCTAACCTGAATTATTCACTAACTGAAAGTGTAGTATATATTATATGTTTTTGAAGTATATTTTAGAAGCATCTGTAATACAAAATATTCAAGTTTTCAGTACACATTATCTAAAAAAGTTAGTTTATAATCTGTTTATATACTAATTTTCTTTATTTGATTACAGCAAAGCCAAGACATTATAAGGCCTACTCTCGTTGCTCCCTCCAATTTTTTCAGAGTAAATTGGAGATTATGAAGTCTAAGATGCGGTCAAAATATTTTAATGCATTGAAGAAGACCATCTTTTATATATACATGGATATACCTAAGTTAAGTTTAAGCTTCATTCGGCTTGAAGCTATACTTATGAGGTTTAATCCAAAAAAGTTGTCATTTCATTTCTCGGAGGGGATTGAAGTTTCTTTTTCTGCAACTGAATTTTCTATGACTTTAAGGTTGTCATATGTGGGGTAATCCATTGATATAAAGTTTTCAACCTTTAACAACCTTTTTTTTGGAAATTTGCAAAATATAACTAGATCTGAAATAACAAAAAAGTTTGAGGAGTATGTATATAAGGATAGTTAGGAGGACTTGAATAATTTTTGTAGGCTGTACATACCTTTTGTTTTTAATTTATTTTTTTATTTTCAATATCTAATCATTGGACTCTACGATTTCTCCTACCTTATTTGGACAATTTGTCTAGAGTTAGTTTGTATGCATAGGATATAGCTATATATAATTTTCTTGTCCAAGATATGAGTACCATTTATGAGTAGGTGAAGAAAGAACCAAGAAGTACATTAACAGGTGCATAGTTGATTTAATGGTAAGTGTTTGCTTCATTTTTCTAATAACATTGATTATATTTATATTTAAGTAAGTATAATTTTTTGATTTATGAATGACAGACATGGGTTTATGAACGCATCCCATCATTGGCTTCACCAATGAGTTTGTTTAAGCTTCCACGCTTTTGCCGATGGAAGGATAGCAAACTCCCACATAATGTGGAGGAGGCATAGAATAAATTAAAACAAGTTGCAACAAAAATGGTAATAATTGTAATAATTCATTGTTAGCTTTTTATATAATAATTTGAATTTGATAATTATTTTCATTGTAATAGATTGTAGCCCTCAACCTTGCTCTAGAGGAGTTAGAATTGGCAATTTTGATCAAGGAATCAAAGGCTGCTATTACTACTATCAATGAAGTCCGTGTTCGTGATCATACAATAAATGAAGCAATCATTGCAGTGAAAGTTGAAGAAATTAAATCATTGAAAGAAAAAATTACTTCATTCAATATGATGGCATGAAGGAGTAGGGTGAGGAGGAGCATCTAGCAGAGAGCCGGACTTATGGGGAAGAGCTTGAAGAGGAAGCTTGTAAGTATGTACATGAGGGGGGACTTGATTTAGTAGATAATGCATAGAAAGAAAAGGATGAATCTGAAGACACAGTAGATAAAGAAAGTTGAACAAAACACTGTCCTGATCCTTTAGATTCCCCCAAACCTTTGAAGATAAAACTTTATGTACTAATTCAAGTGGTTGAGTTCGAGGAATCTGGAATTGAAGTGACAAATGTCATGTCTTCGATTGTGACAAATGTGCGTAATCGAGAAGACAGGAAGCTAAAACAAAAATCTCCAGATTTTGTTAACCCCCTAAGTACCACACCAGCCAAAAGAGCAAGACAAATGACAAAGACCTATCATCCTCGTCCTCGTGCACAAAAAAACAAAGAACAGGAAGAGAATGTGTTGTCAACTACTTAATATTTTAAGTTTTTGCTATTTACAGTTCATTGCAAACTGTCTGTTTGTAATAAATGTAATGATATCTTATACTTGATTAATTGATATTTGTACTTAATGTGATGATATTTTATACTTCATGTTGGTGATATTTGAACTTGATGTACTAATCTTGTGTACTTCAAATTGGTGATATTCATAGTTAATGTGCTAATCTTTTGCACTTCATGTTGGCAATATTTGTACTTCATGTGCTGATCTTTTGTCCTCTATGTTGGGATACTTGTACTTCATGTGCTGATCTTTGTACTTAATAGTTGATACTTTATACCTAATATGCTTTAGCTTTGTACTCTATGCTGATCATATTTTGTACTTCAATAGTTAATAATTTGTACTTAATTTGTTGAGTTTTGTACTCCATATTGGTCATATTTTGTACTTCAAGAGGGGACACTTTAATAGTTGATACTTTATACTTAATGTGCTTGAGTTTTGTACTTCATGTTGGAATATTTTGTACTTCAATAAGGGATAGTTCAATAGTTAATATGTTGTACTTAATGTTCTTGAGTTTTATACTCCATGTTGATTATATTTTGTACTTTAATAGGGGATACTTCAATAGTTGATACTTTGCATATAATGTGTTAAGTTTTGTACTCTATGTTGGTTATATTTTGTACTTCAATACGAAATACTTCAATAGTTGATACTTTGTACTTAATGTGCTGGGTTTTGTACTCCATGTTAGTTATATTTTGTACTTCAATAAGGGATACTTCAATAGTTGATACTTTGTACTTAATGTGCTAATTTTTTATACTTCAATAGTTGATACTTTATACCTAATGTATAATGTTTTGTATCGTTGGAGACTAAAAACATTAGTTTAATCCAAGTGGTAGATGAACCAACCAACCCAAAGATTGAAGTGCCTAATCCCTATAAAAAAAGGACTGATTATAGAGGTCGTGCTCTTATTCTAGTTAAAGAGCGAGAAGTCATTGACAACTTTGTCAGAAGAGATAATTTGAGGTAACAAAATTTGCTTATTATTATTATTTTTGGATAAATTAATATCTGAACTAACAATTAACAATTATATAAGGTGGCTGTCTGAGAGGGAATAAGACAGTTTCTAGATGGAAGAAACTTTTATGAGCTCTTGTTTGGAGGAGAACTTACTAGTGACATAGTAGACTGCTACATGTCGATATTATGTAGCCTATCTTTCAACACCACAAGGTGTGGTTTACGTCCGCTATAGAGCAGGTATGTGGCTGTTTCCTAACTTAATTTAGTTCACATTTCCAATGAGTCAAACCATTTGTTTTATACTTTATAGGATAATATATTAGACAGACTCGAGGGACGCAACACAAAGGATATTATCGATGAAGAATTTGTGGAGTTGATATCTACACTTAACTCCTTCACCCGTAAAGATTTGAAAGAGCTCACGTTGGATGTTATAAACTAGTGTTATTACATGTCATTACATAATTCTGCCGATTTGTCAGCACCATCACTAGTTTTTGGTTGTCCTCAACACCTCGACTCGTTTTTGCTTGTACATGAATTCAATAATGGCCACCACATACATACCGACAACTACTGCCATTATAAGTTTGCTTCCTTTTCCTATGATGTCTTCATAAAGTAGGGAGTCAACACCTTATCAATATTTTTGTATGCTTCATTCTATTCTCGGTACATGAAACTTTCATTGGGGTGTCGTGTGGACGAATACCTCAGGCAAAAAAAAATGCAGATAGCAAAAGGGTGTAGTGGATTGTGGTGTCTATGTGTGCCTTTGGGTAGAAGGTTTTGCTAGAGACAGTCATGAGTTCTGGAGGACTGCTAGAACAATTAACATGGATAAATATCGTGTGAAAATGGCATATACAATATTAAGTTATGAAAATGCCAAGATTTGAATCACACTTTGTATGTAAAAATATGTGTAAATTGAAGCATACTTTGTTTATAATATTATTTTGTACGAAAGCGTAGTTTTCCATCAAGTATTTATAATATTTTCAATTGAAATTGGGCAATAAATTGAGTACAATTTGATGAAAATGAAGTATAAACGTGGAATAAACCAACATATAACATGTGTTGCATTGAAGTATAATATGCCTAGTTTTCATTAAAATAGTAGAAATTGGGCAGTCAATTTGAGTACAATTTAAGGGTAATAAAGTACAAATCTAGAAAAAATAAAGTATAAAATGTGTTTCATTGAAATTCATTTCATTTCAATTGAAATTGGACAGTGAATATGAGTATAATTCGAAGAAAATGAAGTACAAACCCAGAACTAACAAAATATAAAATGTATTTTGTTGAAGTACACTTCAATTCCTTTGAAACTGAGCAGCCAATTTGAGTACAATTTGAGAGCAATGAAGTACAAACTTAGAAAAAATAAAATATAAAATGTGTTTTGTTGAAGTTCACTTCAATTCGATTGAAACTAAATAGTGAAAGTCGGTACAATTCGAAGAAAATAAAGTACAAACCTGAAACAAACAAAGTGTAAGATATCTTTCGTTGAAGTACACTTCAATTTCATTGAAATTAGGTAGCAAATTTGAGTAAAATTTAAGGGCAATGAAGTACAAACCCAGAAAAAATAAAGTATAAAATGTGTTTCATTGAAGTTCATTTTAATTCACTTGAAACTAGCAGTGAAAGTCAGTACAATTCGAAGGAAATAAAGTATAAACCCAGAATAAACAAAGTTCAAAATGTGTTTCGTTAAAATTCACTTCAATTCAATTGAAATTTGGCAGTGAAAGTGGGTACAATTCAAAGAAAATGAAGTATAAACCTAGAACAAACAAAGTATAAGATGTGTTTTATTAAAGTTCACTTTAATTTCATTGAAACTGACAGCCAATTTGAGTACAGTTTGAGAGCAATGAAGTACAAAGCTAAAAAAAACAAAGTATAAAATGTGTTTCGTTGAAGTTCATTTCAATTCAATTGAAATTGGGTAGTGAATGTGAACACAATTTGAAGAAAATGAAGTACAAATCCAGAACAATCAAAGTATAAAATGTGTTTTGTTGAAATGCACTTCAATTCCATTGAAATTGGGCAGCTAATTTAAGTACAATTTGAGGATAATGAAGTAAAAACCCAAAAAATAAAGTATAAAATATGTTTCATTGAAGTTACTTCAATTCTATTAAAATTGAGCAGTAAATATGAGTACAATTTGACGGCAATGAAGTATAAATATTGAACTAACAAAATATAAAATATATATTTTTTTAAGTACACTTATTACAATTGAATAATTATTCTCCAATAATTATAATGATAGTCAAGTGCAATATTTTGAGATTATCAAATCATGTGAAGTACATATTCGTACCAGTGATAATGTGGATATTATCGTCACATTCTCATTTGTTTACATCTATAAAAGCACAAATATTCTTTCATTATCGCGATTGACAATATTCATTTGTTGAACACTAATGGTTAACAAATTAAAACTTTAACATTATTTTATCCATATGATAAATAAGACACACATTTTTATAATTTGGTTATTAATTACTAAGACTTAAAATTCAAATCATTGAACAAATTTCAATTCAACAATATTAGTAAAAATATTAAGATATGAAGTACAAAATTGCCAAAATGAGGTAAAAATGTCAAGAAATATTACTATGTTTGTACTTTGTATGTAAATGCATATGTAAATTGAAGTATACTTTATTTATAATATTATTTTGTATGTAAGTGTAGTTTTTCATCAAGTATTTATAACATTTTTCATTGAAATTGGACAGTAAATTTAATACTATTTGAGGGAAATGAATTACAAATGTGAAACAAATAAAGTATAAAATGTGTTGTGTTGAAACACACTTAAGTTAAATTAAAACTGGCTAGCAAATTTGAGTACAATTTAAGAGCACAAACCTAAAACAAGAAAAGTATAAAATTTGTTTTGTTAAAGTACACTTTAGTTCCATTGAAATTGGATAATGAATTTGAGTACAATTTGAGTGAAATGAAGTATAAAACAAACAAAGTATAAATATTTTTGTGTTGAAGTGCACTTCAATTCAATTGAATCTAAGCACTGAATTTGCGTACCAATAAAGGAAAATGATGTACAAACCCAAAAGCCTAGATCAATTCCCTCCTTGTTTTGATCCAAATGGGATTTATTCCACCAGGAAGGAGATTGTAGAAGAACAGTTATTATGCTTACTTGTTGAGTTTTTCTTTTGGAGGGCGCTACTCTATTTCTTCAACCAGAAGAGGTAGGCTCAGGTTCCTGATATAGGTATAAGAAAGCCAGTAGAGCTAAATAGAGTCTATGTGAAGTGAGTTGAGTGCGTGGCATCCCATTCATACCCTGGCTTAAGTAAGCGTAGTATGCCATTAATCCTAATCTTGTCATTCCCTCTTCTAGCGCAAGGCCAAAGGTAGCATAGGATAGAAAAGATCTTACTGATTCAAGTATTGGAGAAAGGGCAGCCACTAGAAGAGAGGGGTTCAACCCCGGCAAAGTCAGCTCTAGAAATTTCCCTCCATTTCATGCTGAAATGGTCGGGCTTGTGTAATTGATATAACGGTTGCTCTCCTCCTTCCTCTCTTTGTTCGGAATGTCATTTTGCTGAAAAATTTCGTAGGGTGATTGTGGCATGGCTGGGCTACTCCCTTCCTTTCCTCCCTTATTCGCAGGGCATCTTTTTCTCTGAATGGTCAAGCGATTGCACTCGTTAAATAAAATATAAAATGCATTTCATTAAAGTACAGTTCAATTTAATTGAAATTAGACAGTGATTTTGAGTACAATTCAAGATAAATGAATTACAGACCCAGAATAAATAAAGTATAAAATGTGTTTCGTTAAAGTGCACTGGCACCAAGAGAGCAATAAAGTACAAATCCAGAACAAACAAAGTATAAAATATGTTTTTGTTGAAGTACACTTCAATTCCATTGAAACTGGGCAACTAATTTGTACAATTTGAGTGCAATGAAGTACAAACCCAAAACAAACTAAGTATAAAATGTGTTTATTTGAAGTTTACTTCAATTCATTTGACATTGGGCAGTGAATATGTGTACAATTCGGGGAAAATGAAATACAAACCTAGAACTAACAAAGTAAAAAATGCATTTTGTTGAAATACACTTCAATTCCTTTGAAAATGAGCAACCAATTTGAGTACAATTTGAGGGCAATAAAGTACAAACCTAGAAAAAATAAAGTATAAAATGTGTTTCATTGAAGTTCACTTCAATTCAAGTGAAATTGGATAGTGAATGTGAGTACAATTCGAAGAAAATAAAGTATAAACTTGGAATAAACAAAGTATAAAATGTGTTTTGTTGAAGTACACTTCAATTACTCTGAAATTAGGCAACCAATTTAAGTACAATTTGAGGGCAATGAAGTATAAACCCAGAAAAATAAAGTGTAAAATATTTTTTGTTGAAGTTCACTTCAATTCAATTGAAATTAAACAGTGAATGTGACTATAATTTGAAGAAAATAAAGTACAAATTCAGAACTAATAAAGTATAAAATGTGTTTTGCTAAGGTACAAATATTAAGAAATCAAGTACAACTATCCTACATTTAGGTACAAAATTTAACTAGTTTACTAATTTTTTACAGGTTTGATGATTTTGACCTACTCTACCACACCTTTTACACTTAATTACATGTTTCTCAATTTGTGATCGAATTCTTTGTGTTCTTCTATGCCTAGGCTAGGATCGACAATCTGGAGCATTAATGATGCCATCATCATCTGGCGGGAGCAGATTTATATCAAACCTAGGAATAGAGTTTATCATTATTTGGTATGCTTGTTGATACATCTCACTTGGTAGTATTGATCGGTGAAGTCATACAGTGAAAGTGACATTGATTCGACACAAACACAAGCATGTTTGCATGGTATTTTATCAATCTACCATGCTTTGCACAAACAAATCCTACTATGTAAATTTACAGCATATGATTTATCTTGCTCAATCACCTCAAAGTTTCAACCGCTAGACATGACAACTTTTAAGTTACGAGAATGCATATGGTTGATTGCCAACTTCTTCTCTTGCCTGTGACATAATTGACCAACTATTTTATGAGATTATTCTCATTGATCATGTATCGTAACCATTAATTGCATGCGTATGTGATCAACCATGGCTACAACTAGCATAAATCGAGTAGGCTGGTTTAATCCAATTATTCCAACATTCTGCTTGATTATTGTTTATTACCCCTCATTGATCTCTACTGAATAAGGAATTTGCCAAATATGCTGGGTCAGATTGCATAATAAAGTCTCTAGTAAGTGGCAATGACTCCAAGATGCTGTCTATATGTCGTGTATACTCCTGTCTTGTAAGCGCATATGCATTTTTCATAAAAATAAAGCGCCAATGTTTCTTGTTATGTAGAGGGTAATTCCTTAATACCTGAATTTAAAATAATAGAATAGTAATGTGCTAAATGTTATGAAGTAGAGTTTATTTTACATAATTATTTCACAAATAAAGATAAAATACACTTACTTGTTTCTTAAAGTTATCCACTAAGTATCTCAAATAATATGTATGGTGGCTATCGAGAAATATCATGGGGAGGGCCATAAGAAAACCTGGATGTTGATCGAAGAATAAAGTAAAACTTGATAAGCCAAGCAAATATTGAGAGTCTAAGACACTTCTTAGCTTGAAGCAGAACCATTCCTAATTAATACCATTTTTAGAGTCAACAACTGCATATGCTAGTATGAATAGGTTATCATTAGCAAACTTACTGACAACACTGAGTAAGCATCCTTAGTATTTATTTTTAATATGTATGCCGTCTAAAAATATCAACGACCTGCATCCCCTAAGAAAATCAATAAGGCAGGCACTAAAACATATAAATAGTTGATGAAATTTTTGACTAATTGGGTCAATCTCATAGTCTGCAATACTTTCAGGATTTCTCCTCTGCACAGCATCACAGTACCACCTCAACTTATCATAAGATCCATTCTCAGCTCCATGGATGTCATGCATAGCTAATTCCTTATCCATCCATGCTTTATGGTACCTAAGTTCCACACCATATCCTGAATGAACATCTTTCAATATGGTAGAGGGCCGATAACATGGCTTTGATCTCAATTTATCCTTTACAATATTAGCAACCCAAGTATAATCGGCTTTAGGATATCCCCTTGTTCGAAGATTAGTCTCACCTTATATGTGCTCTAGATTGCATTTTCGAATACTAAATAATTTATTAGCATCATGCCTTGATGTATAGATTCTCCATTTGCAATTTTTATCACTGCAAATAGTTATGATTTTTTTGTTGTCATTTTTCATGTATTTAAATGATCCTAAAGTAGACACCGCATAATTCTGAACTCCTAAGCATCATTGAATGTCTGACCCTCCCCGCATATGCAATTCCTCCATGCATTAATTGAGTTGCTAGTTAAAGCCAATTCATTGTGCGATGCATTGGTCGAGCCAATTTCCTCCTCGACTGCATCCCTTGAGGTTGATAAATAAAGTATAATTTTAGAAAAAAAGAAGTAAAATTTTAATAAATTGATGTATAATTTTAGAATATTTGAAGTATAAAATCCTAACAATTGCAGTACAATTTTTGATAATCTATTAGTAGAAACTTGAAGTATAAAATTTAAATAATAAAGTATAATTTTATGTGAAATGAAGTACAATTTCAGATAACTGGAGTACACATTTGTATAAAGTGAAGTATAACTTTGAAATAGTTTAAGCATAAAATCCTAGAAATTGTAGTACAATTTTAGATGATCAATAAATAGAACACTTGAATTATAGAATTTCAATGAATAGAGTACAAGTTTAGGTAAAATGAAGTATAATTTCAGAAAAAAAAGTACAATTTTAGATAAAATTTGGATAATCAATAAATAGAACACTTAAAGTATAGAACTTCAATGAATAGAGTACAAGTTTAGATAAAAAGAAGTATAATTTTAGGAAAAAAAGTGCAATTTTAGATAAAGTTTGGATAATCAATAAATAGAACACTTGAAGTATAGAATTTCAATGAATAAAGTACATGTTTAGGTAAGGTAAAGTATAATTTTAGAAAAAAGTACAATTTTAGATAAAGTGAAGTATAATAGATTCAGCTAATTGAAGTACAGTTTTAGATAAAATGAAGTATAATTTTAGAAAATTTGAAGTATAATACTTCAATGAATAGATTACAGATTTTGTAAAATAAAGTAGGTATAATTTTAGAAAATTGAAATACAATTTTACATAAAGTGAAATACAATTGAAGTATAAAACCCCAATAAAAGTAGTATAATTCTAAATAATCAATACATAGAATATTTAAAGTGTAAAACTTTTATAAATAGAGTACATGTTTTGTAAAGTGAATTATAATTTTAGAAAATTGAATTAAAATTTTAGATAAAATATGTACAGTCTGGGAATGCTTCAAGTATAAGTCGTTAACAATAGCAGTATAATTTTGGATAATCAATTAATAAAATACTTGAAGTATAAAACTTAAATAATAGAGCACAATTTTAAGTGAAATGAAGTAAAATTTTCGATAATTGGAGTACAAATTTGTATAAAATGAAGTACAATTTTGAACAATTGAAGTATAAAACTCTAGCAACTGCAGTATAATTTTGAGTAATCAATAATCAATAAATAGAACACTTGAAGTATAGAACTTTAATAAATAAAGTGTAGGGTTAGGTAAAATGAAGTATAATTTCAGAAAAAAAATACAATTTTAGATAAAATGAAGTATAATAGATTCAACTAATTAAAATACAAATTTAGATAAAATGAAGTACAATTTCGGAATACTTAAAGTATAGCATTTCAATAAACAGATTACAGGTTTTGTAAAACGAAGCAAGTATAATTTCAAAAAATTGAAGTACAATTTTTATAAAGTGAAATACAATTTTAGAATACTTGAAGTATAAAACCCCAGCAAAGGTAGTATAATTTTGGATAATTAATAAATAGAACACTTAAAATATAAAACTTCTATAAATAGAGTACATGTTTTCTAAAGTGAAGTATAATTTCAAAAAATCAAATTACAATTTTAGATAAAAGATGTACAATTTGAAGTATAAAACTTCAATGAATATGGTACATATTTCGGTAAAATGAATTACAAATTGAAGTATAATTTTAAAAATAAAGAAGTACAATTTTAGATAAAGTGCAATATAATATCTGAACACTTAAAGTATAAAATCCTAGCAGAGGCAATACAAGTTTTGATAATTCATTAGTAGAACACTTGAAGTATAAAACTTAAATAATAGATTCAGCTAATTGAAGTATATGTTTAGATAAAATGAAGTACAATTTTAGAACATTTAAAGTATTGTATTTTAATGAATAGATTACAGATTTTGTAAACTGAAATAAATATAATTTCAGAAAATTGAAGTACAATTTCAAAATAATTAAAGTATAAAATCTCAACAAAGGCAATATAATTTTGAATAATCAATATATAGAACACTTGAAATGTAAAACATCAATGAATAGAGTACAAGTTTAGGTAAAATAAAGTATAATTTTAGATAAAGTGAAGTATAATTTCAGAACACTTGAAATATAAAACCCCAGTACAGGTAGTACAATTTTTTGATAATATATTAGTAAAACTTAAATAATAAATTTAGCTAATTGAAGTACATGTTTAGATAAAATGAAATATAAAATGAAGCACATTTTTGGAACACTTGAAATATTGTTCTTCAATGTATAGATTATAGGTTTTGTAAAATGAAGCAATTATAATTTCAGAAAACTGAAGTACAATTTTAAATAAAATAAATTACAATTTTAGAATACTTGAAGTATAAAATTCTAGCGAATGCAGTATAATTTTGAATAATCAATAAATAGAACAATTAAAGTATAAAAATGAAGTATAATTTCAGAAAATCTAAGTATAATTTTAAATAAAAGAAATACAGTTTGAGAACACTTCCAAGGAGAAAACGCTAGCAATATTAGTATAACTTTGGAAAATCAATTAGTAGAATACTTGAAGTATAAAACTTAAATACGTATAAAACTTAAATAATAGAGTACAATTTTATGTGAAATGAAGTACAATTTTAGATAATTAGAGTACAAATTTGTATAAAATGAAGTACAATTTTAGAATAGTTTAAATATAAAACTCTAGCAACTGCAGTACAATTTTAGATAATAATTAAATAGAACATTTGAAGTATAGAACTTCAATGAATATAATACATATTTAGGTAAAATGAAGTATAATTTCAGGAAAAAAAAAGTATAATTTTAGATAGAGTAAAGTATAATTTCCCAACCTCTAAAGCATAAAACTCCAACAACTGTAATATAATTTTTTATAATCCATTAGTAGAACACTTAAAGTATAAAATTTAAATAATAGTGTATATTTTTTGTCAAATGAAATACAATTTTATTTGGAATGAAGTATAATGTAGAACACTTCAAATAGATAAAGATTTTCAAATAAACAGAGTATAATTTCAAAACACCTGATGTACAAAACTTTACAATTTGCAGTATAGTTTAGATTTTATGAAAATATTACCTTAAAGCATCACTGTTCTTCTTGGCATTGCTGCTTAATTTATCCTTTCGGTTTACTAGGATGCCAACAATGTTCATCTTCAATGCCAAATGTAGTAAGACCACATTTAGGATATCGTCGTCATCAGTTAAAGTCACTAAAGAGCTCGACGTTGATTTCATTTCATTTTCTTGCGAGATTAATGTACATTTTCATTAAAGTTATATTATCCTTAATTGACATTATATATAGCTGGTCTTTGTAACAGCAACTCTCCAACATTTGATTGAGTACTCCAGCTTCACTACTGGTTGACATTGTTCGAAAACTACGAGAAACTGAGAAGCAATTGAGAACAAGAAAGAAAAGAAGAAACCCAAAAATGATGAAGAAAAAACCCGAAAATGATGAAAATGAAAAGAGAAGAAGACAATGTAGATGTTGGGTTGGTGGTTGTTGGCTTCTATGATTATTCTTGTTTTCACCATGGAGCTTGTTGCATTTTTACTTTTTTTTCTATTTTTAGATATTATATTGCTATTGCTAAGGTTTACTGTTGCTTTTGTTTATGATAAAGAAGTGAAAAAAATGAGTGAAAAATATTATATTTAAGAGCATTTTTGTCCAATCAAGTAACTAGGGAGTGAATTTTAAAGTTTTAACAAAATTAGAAAGTTTAATCTAAAGAAAATCAAGTGGGGGCTAGTCACAAAATTAAAAAGTATTTTGGATACTTTTAAATAAGTCTCCCCAACAATAACATTAATGAATTGAAAGTTTTATTTTGAACTTCTGGCCCCTAAAAAATTAAAAATACCCCAATTAGTCCGAAAATGTTTAATTGTTTATATTTTCAGTCTATATTTTAAATTTTTAAGTTGAAAACAATAATGTACAGTAATTTTATGGAATAGAAATAAAAATATATTTAGATTAGATATCTGAACATGTTAAGGGCTCGTTTGGATTCTATGATTTAGTTGAATAGACAATTTTATCTAGACATATTAAATGATTGGTTTCATTGACCTTGGCCCATGATTGATTAGAGGCCCAGAGTTCAATCTTAAAATTAATTGATAACTTATCCAAGATTAGGGGTGAGATTCTCAAATCAAAATTAATGATCAAATAGAATAAAACCAACAATTAATCATTGGATAATTATATCCATGTAAGCTCATAAAAATTAGACACTGTTGTGGTTAGGACCTACCTTATTATAATGAATATTTTAATAAATTGAATAAACTAATTATCTAATCCTTGTATCTATACAAGGAATTGATAAAATAAATACATATAAAAAAATGTATAATCCTAGTAACCAAACACAACATTCTATTATTTTTAACAGTGTAATCACATCATATTTTTATAATTTTATTAATCCTATCAATATATCTAAATGTACCCTAAGTATATAGAGTATGCGACAAAAAATTATTTAGCTCGTAATTCTTTTATTCCTAAAAAGATGTATTTTTGAATATATATTTGCTCTGGATGTGTGTGAAAATGCCTAGTATATAGTGGGCACTAGGGTATTTGTATGCTTGTGCCAAAAATAAAATTTTCAAGCCCAACGAAAAAAGGCCCAATAACCAGTATTTATCAAATTCCATACATGAATCGTGAATGACAAGAAAGCTGGCCCATCTCAAAAGACCACAAAGAAATAGGGGCCCAATACCCCAAGTTTGTGAAAATTTATGCATCAATATTCGTTTGTGAAAATTTATACATATCCTATCCTTTACATCACTTTATCTTTTAAAAATTTTAAGAGAATTGAAGGGTAATTATGTAAAAAAATAAAAAATAATTATTTTTTATTTTATACACAAATTGGGTTTTCTTTTTATAATAATATATATGATATAATTAATTTGAAAATAAAAGTAAAAGTTTTTATTTAGCTCTCAACCTAACTATTTAATTCTAAACTTATATATATGACCTCAATTGGAGGTGACAATTGTGTCGTATTGGGTTGATGTAAGCATATCACAAAATTTTGCTCAATATAAATCCAACCTAATAAGCTTCAACCCGAACCCAAACTAAAAGTTTTTGTGTCAACTCGAACCTAACCTATTTCAGCATATGATTATTTTTCAGTAATAATTCATCTAAAAAATCTACAAATTTTATGTTTAACTAGAATTTTAATAAAATAATCAATTTATACCAAGATTTTAAGAAAAGTCCACTTATACAAAAACTTTTAAAAAAGTCAACATTATACTCTAGTGGCCCAATTTTTGTACTATAAAGCAATTTGATAATTGAATTTCATTTAATTTCTTCTATAACATCAATAATATGCAAATTTTCATATTAAATCAAAAATTGTGTGCAACTTAATTTTAACAATAATGAAGTTGAATTTTTGCAAAAAAGTATAATTCGTCTCATTCAATGGTTAACAATCAACCCAACACCACCAAGTGGTCAAGATTTATGTAGTAAATAATAATAATTAATTCTTACAAATCAATTTAGAGTTAAATTATTCAAAAATAATAAGTTATTACTTAAAAATACAAAAAAACATAAGATTATTATCGTGTTATCGGTTTACTATCGTATAACCCGAAACCCAACCCGAATCAACCTATAATTTTCATGTTTTTGATTGGGTCGACCCAATTTTGACCCAACCCAATAATATTGTATTAGTTCGTATTGTTTGTTGTGTCGTGTTGAAAATTGCAACCCCTAACCTCAACATAAATTTTCCTTGAATTTAGTCTTCTTGAAATGAAAAAGGAAAAAATTAGTTTCAAGTTAATCAACATGTTGATTTTAAGTTAAAAAAATTAAAAATTAAAATATACATATTAAAAAATTCAATTTAAACCCTCAACATATGAATAAAGAAACTGAAAATAATATGCTGGTTGTTTTCACTTTTGAATTTTCATGAACTTAAACATAAAATGTTGATTAAATTATAATAAAATAAATCTTTCTGTTTCGATTCTTGAAATAATTAAATCTTAGAAAAATTATGTTAATATACTAAAATAATTTAGAATTAAATAATTAGGTTTAAACTCAGGCAAAAACTTTTAGTTTAATTTTTCAAATTAATTACACCACAATACTTAAATTAAATTAAAATTGAAAACAATATCCTATAAGAAGGTTCATTAAATTAAATGAAAAAAATAACCTCAAAATTTATTATAATTTCGATCCATTTATACGAATTTATATAATAAAACTCTATCATTTTAGATTTTTAATTTTTTAACAAAATGTAGACCTATATTAAAAAATGTATAATAATTAAATGTTAAGAACTAAAACAAAGTAAAAATCAAAGACTGAAGTGTAACTTTGTAATCGTATTGTCATCATTGTCTTGTTTAGAAATGCCATGCATCATGCACATAGACCCTTTTTTCGACAAAAAGCCAATCGAAAAGTGGTATGAAGGATTTATGTTAAATAAATTTCAAGTGACGACTTTTTGAAGGATTCAACTGATACTATCCCTAATTTTTGAAAACTTTCATTCTTTGTTTTTTTTTTCTTTCTAATATACAAATTCACAATAAAAATTCACTAGGATTCAAACTTAAATTTCATACATATCAATAAGAGAATGATATTATTGAATGGATTGACTAAAGACAGAGGCAAGGAGTGGCCGAGGGGCAACCGCCCCCTTCAAAATATTGAAATTTGATTTTTTATATTGAATCTTTTAAAATATTATAATTTTGCCATTCTTTAAATTATAACATTGTTCTTCCTTCGATTTAAAAATATACACTTTGTTATTATCTTTCTTTGTAAATATCATGTACTAATAATGATTAGTCACATTACTATAAATTTTTTAATTTAATTGTTGGGTTGTGATAACTTAATATTATTTTTTAGACTTTTTATTTTTCTTGAATCGATTGTTTTGAAACATAATTAAATAAAAAATATTAATTTTTTAATAATTCAAAATTTTGACTCCATCCCCTACAATTGACCGCTAAAAGAGTAGGTCCCAGGATCTAGACGGGGGAACGAAAGA
>JACGDI010002852.1:737579-761858 GCA_014898725.1 Jacaranda copaia
AATATCATCTAAATCTACCGGAGTTCCGGACCATCAAGCTCTTTGCAGCATCACAAGTCTTCATGACAATGACTTCACTTGCTTTAGTCCAATTCATGGTTTTCAAACAAATAGTCTTGATATTTTATATATTCAGGTGGTTCAAAATCATTAATCATCCAACGAATTGACCTTCTTAACGTTGCATCAAAATTAAATTCGATGACAGGACACGAAAAATTCATTAAATGACGCAAAATGATGCTTTATAGACATATTCTACCCATTATGTGTAAAATATAACATGCCTACCCTTTTTGTCTATCTTTCTTGATTGTCTTTATTTTGCATAATGTATTTGGTTGAATTTTTCTAGAAAAAATTATAATTAATGTTTTGTGTTTTGGGCAATAAATTTTTAGAGTGAGTTGGAAAATATAAAAGTTGGATTGAAAAATGTAATGAACATTTGTTTATATTTTGGATAACAGTTAGGAATTTATTTTGGAGAGTATTGATGCGTTTGTTTATGTTTTGGGGAGAGACATTTTTTACTACAGTAGTTAAATGAATGTTTTCTTGTAGGATTTTTAGGGATGAAAATAAAATTAAGTAATTTTTTTATTATTAGAATAATAGTAAAACATATATTGATTTATAGAGATATACATTTCTATGGAAAAATGAAGAAATTTTTGGGATAATGAATGATAAAAGAGGATATTTTGAAATTTTTTTTAAATACTTTAGAAAAAAAATAAGTATATATTTGATTATATTTTGATAAAACAAAATAGTATTGAGCGGTCACAACCACAGACTCCCGAATTGATCAATTCTATTGAGTGATTGATTTGATTGGGCCGGGGGTGGGCCGGGCTTAAACCCAGTGGGTTGAATAGTCAAAATAGCATGCCAGCGTGCCGTGGAAATATTCCAGGCTTCAGTGGTGGCCAGTCCGTTTGTGGGCACACAACAATAAATGAAATGACGTATAAACTTTAAAGGCCCTGCACAGAAATTTCTTAAAATGATTAATTTTAAGCGAAGCAAATGCCTAAATGTGGATGGTTGCAATTGACTTCATGTGATAATTGAAATAAATAAAAGTAAAATTTTTATCAGAAAAATACAAAAAACAACCTCTTATTTTTTAAAATCATGTTGGCTTCTCGTATATCTTATTTATTGCTATTTAATCTTAACTTATAGTATATAAAGAGCATATTGCTCTGAAATTAATGTCTTCAAAATTACACGGGACAAAAAAATCGATGATGTTATTGGTTATTAGTTTAATCAGTTTGATCGATTAAATCGCTAGTTCGATTGGTGTGGCGTCATAATGATATCATAATTATATTTAATTTTATAATTATATAATATTTTACAAAATAAAAAATTTCAACAATATAAGAAAAATATTATTTTAAATTTTTTTTACTCTTACTCATTTTTAAGTTGATCTTTAAATAGAATATTATTGCACAATTAATCAGCTACGAATGAATAATTTAACTAAAAGAATGTTTAATATTAATTTAAGTGATTATGTGCTTTTTGCTTCAAATCCAAGTAAAAATAAATCTTTTACACTAAATATTCAACATAATTTAAGAGAAACTAAACAAATAAAATAACAAATTAGTATAAGCATCTACATATAACTATTATTTTATTAAAATTTAAGAAAATAAATTTATTTTTTAAAAAGCTACATGTCCAGAATCTTTAGTCATCATATTCAACTCATAATTCTTCTTTTTTATTTTTTTATTTTTTAAAAAATTTTTAATTTTTAAATTTTCAAAAAATAAAAAAATAAAAAAAATAAGTGAACTGGTGGCAAACCAGTTGAACCACCACAAATTGAATTGATTTTTAACTGATTTTGGCTGATTTTGACTGGTTCAATAGGTCCCCGATTTTTAAGCTTCAAGCTAACCGTATTGACCCCATCACTAGTTAAACTAGTTCAACCAATCGATCTAATCTGATTTTCAAAACACTACTTGAAATCATTTCAAATCAATTTAAATAACTTTTAATCATATTTTGTTTCATCTATTGTATCTTTTTTAACAATCCCTCTCACTCTCTCTCAAATTTCTTTGCCGCCACCAGTGCTGCCACCCCACATACCCCATCCACCAACACATCCACAATCGTGCCATCATCATGTTCTCCTTGACCATGTTTGGTCATGGCAGCTGCTGGCCAGATTTGGCCAAATCTTGAACCGTCCAGTATGTCATGACTGCCTCAGTCGGCAACCACGGCAGCAATGAGAAAGTGGGGATGGAGTGTGAATGCATGGTCAGGAAAGCTTTAGCTCTTTCCATGTAGTTTCAAATTAGTCCTAATGATCAATTCTAGTTGGACTTCGGCTTGAATATCTCTTTCCCAGGCTATAATGTACCGCGCTGCACTATAACCAATTTGTGCACTAGAGACATTAAAAAATGTCATACAAAATAGTATTATAGTAATATTTTTACATACAATAGCATTATTTAAAAATATTATTTATAGCAATATAGCTAAAGGTATATGTATCATTATTCTACTTTTATTGCAACATTAATAAGATGCAACAAGAAATAAGTTAAATGACATACTAAAATACATAAAAAAATACAATAAATAACATGTTAAAATGCCACTAAAAATATTTTTAAATAATATGCTAATATACCACTATAAATACATTAAATGATCTATCAAAACACCACAGAAATACTTTTAAGTAATATGCTAATGACCACTGTAGACTTGAAAAAATGGCTGCAAACTTTATTTATATTTTGGAATTTCACAAATTAAAATTCAAAATTAAATAAAACATTTAATTAATGAAACAAACCAAATATTTCCATATATGAAATTAAGACGTGTGGCAATCAAATCATATCTTACCATTTAAGGAATTAAAATGGTATTTTTTGATAATTCAAATCACATCTTGTGATTAAGGTAACAAAAGCTGATCAAATCATGACAGACCAATCAAATCAGCTACTTGATCAATTATTTTAGTAAGAGCTCCAGCCCTACAAGTATAAATAGGGGTTATCTCCAGTAAATGAAGACAACAACAAGAAGCAACAACAAGACAATAAGTCAAAACAAATTCTGTAAGCAAGACTTTAGAGGAGTTCCATAATTGTCTCAATCAAATTCAAAAGGGTCTCCAGTGTTCAAATTGTTAGTTGTGGAGTTCCTCAACTTACGACATTTAATTCAAAATTATGGTGCGAAACCCTTGAATTGCTGTTATTCTCTAATAAAATTTAACAAGGTTCACATCATTCAAAGTATTCCTCGTGAAACACATCAAATCATGGCATTTGGTTCTAGATTATGGTATGACACCCTCAAACTTATGCCATTAAAGGAAAAAAAGAAAGTTAACTTAGGAGAAGATCAAGGTGTTTGATTTCACTTTCAAAGTCCAAATCATCTTTTAAAGTGAAGAATTAGTGAATCCAAGTTAAGGGATATATCCACATTTACAAGTTCAGTCATTTTTTATTTGTATGAATTTTTTTGTCTGGTAATTTTATTTTGCAGACATGAAATTTGAGTTACAAATTTCTGGCATACCTATTGGAATAATACCTATCTCTCATCTCTTCCATTCATCAAATTAAACTATCACATGCTGCTCACAAGTTCACAACATTCAAAGTTATTACCTCAAGATTCTCAAGTGTCGTGACTGCAAATGATGGTGTTATCACATGGAGCATGTCTAACAAATCTCAATTATTTTTAGAGGTAGCTCATTTGCTTGAAGCTATTGAGAAGGTATTATCATATCTTGTTAATATGAATAAAAATGGTGGAGACTTAAAGGTGGAATTAGTGCCACTACCCATTGCTCAATATCAGTTGTACGAGTATATCGTTGGCCATGGTGATAAATGCTACAATCTTAGAGAAATGAATTGTGAATTTGATAAGGGCTATTGAAGGACTCAAGAAGCATATCCAAAAGCAAGACTCACAAATCACCAAATTTATGAATAGGGTGGATAATGCTAATGGTAGTTGCATGATAGGAAAACAAGTTGAGGCTTATGATAAAATTGAGGCAACCATAAAGAAACAATTAAGTGAAATGAGATGTTTGCAACTAAAAAGCTATAAGCTCCCCCTAGTGGACAAGCTCTTATCAATCAACTAAAGGAGTTTATCATGGAGACTATCAAAGACAAGCTTCATGGAAGCTCTAAGTCATCTACAACTTTCTCCAACCTACAGATCCAAAGAATTGATAACTTGAAGATACCAATTAGTTACCGGCCCCCGAAGTTTTAGCAATTTGATGGTAAGGGTAAACTAAGCATCACGTGGCTCATTTCATTGTGACCTATAATAATATTAGGATATATGAGGTCATCTATTTATGGGCAACTCTTTTAATTGGTATATTGACTTGGAGGCAGGCTTAATTGCAAATTGGAGACAAGTGGAATAAAAGTTCCTTAACTGTTTTTATATCACCCGAAGGACAGTTAGTATGATTGAACTCATCAACTCTTACCAGTGGACAAAAGAGCTCGTTGTTGACTATATCAATCATAGAAGAAATTTGAGCCTTAACTGCAAAGATTGATTATAAGATGATTTAACTATTGAAATGTGCATCCAAGAAATGAATTGGAGTCTTTGCTACATACCTCAAGGAATCAACCAAATGCTTTTGCAGATTTGACAACTCATGCAAATAATATTGAGATAAGCATGAATTTTGATAAATAAAAAACACATGGTGCTAATGAAAATGAAGAAGTTGGGGACAATTAACCTTCATCTCCAAATTCCAAGTGCTCCTAAATATGGGCATAAATTAGTTAAAACTATCAAATTAAAGTTCGCTAAAGTACTCCTTGATAAGAGCTTGAGCTGTCAACAATGCTTCAAATACAAACATAAGCCATCTAAAATTCTTAAATTAAAGCCCACTAAGTATTCATTAATAAGAGCCTAAACTATCAACAATGCTCCTGGATACGAGCATAAACTATCTAAAATATTTAATTAAAGTATGCTAAAATACTCATGGATACAAGCTTAACTATCTAGGATCTTCAAATTAAGATCTTTAAATGATATTCCTTGATAAGAATATAAACCGACAACATATTCAAATCAATTTACAAAACTCCTTGATAAGTGATGCTCCTTGGAAATAGAGCAAGGTCCTTTTCAGAAAACAGTAGATTGTTGATTCATCTTCTTAGGAATACAACTTGAGAGATATGCTCTTCTTGAGAGTTCTTCAACTTTGAGATTTTTTTTCAAATGATTTCTTGTGTCCAATTTCTCTATAGAATTTGATATTTATAGAGTTTAGTCTTGATGGACTTATGCCTATTAGGATTTCTCTGCCTTTCTTCATGGGCTTGATTTGTCTTTTCAGCTCTCTAGCCCTTGTACTCAATTAATTCATTTAAGGCCTATTCTCATTTTTAGCCAATTTACCAAATTATCCTTATGTTCACTTTTGGTCATACCATCAAACCCTCTTATTTTAGTCAAAATTTTTTAATTTTACATCAAAAATATATTATAAGTTTAATTTCTTAATTTTTTATTTTAATTTGGATAATTATTATCAAATTAAGAGTTTGCAAATTCTCAAAGGTCGTCCAAGTTGAAGTTGATAGGTCTTAAAGTCTCTAAGTTCTGTAAGAGGTGCCCCATAAAAATGGCCTTGTTGACACCTAGGATGTTAGCGAACAGAGAGAAAGCTCTATCTTGGCCAAGCAGAGAAGGAGGGAAGAAAGTTCCATCAGGAGTGTTAAGATGACTCCTTAAGGTAAAGTCTTCTATATACTTTTGACTCTTTGATTTATCTTTTTCTTCTTGGTTCCTTTGTTTGCACATTCTATCATAACGTCTTTTGAGTTAGCAAAAGTTCTGAGGTTTAAATCAAGTCAAAAGATGTCTCGAAAGGATGTATGGAAATGAGTTAAGTTCTAAGTTGAGTTTAAAAAAAAGAGTCTTCATGTGATCAATTGGTTGGGAGCAAAGTAGGAGTTGAGGGGGTGGCCCTATAGTCGATTGGTCAACTGCCTATGGAAATGGTGTCAGGCGCCTGAGATGGGTTGCCCTTAGGCACCCATGGTGTGTGCCGGCTGGTTTGTGCTTGTGAGGGTCGTCTTTCGTGCAGTGTTGCAGCATATACCAATATTCCTCTCAATGTGCAATTAGTCCAGGACATAAAAATTTTTGAAGAGTCTCGTAATAAGAGTAGTACTAGTGAATCATCTTCATCATTTTGTTTTAATTCTAAAGAGGAGGGTTCTTCTAATGAGAAATATGAGAGCATTCTGCCATAGATAGAAGCTTCTCAAAGGTAGTAGAAATTAAGTGTTTACTTAAGCCAGAGGAGTGTTTAGATATTTTCAGGTGTAGGATTTGTATCTCCAATGAATTTAAGTTTGTTCTTTCTTCTCCCTAAGACAACATGATATCACCTCATAGAGGGTTCTTTATGGTCTTTTAAGAAATGGCACTTTTAAAAATGCTATTATATATAAAATTGCCACTATAATATTATTTAAGTGACATTTTTTAATGTCTTTAATGCTTAATATTATTGTAGTGAGTATAAAATTTTATAAGTTTAATTCAAATAAAGACTCCTTGATACGACTACATGAGTATAAGCTATCAACCAATTTCAAATGAAGACTTTTTGATGTAAGTATAAACTATCAACCAAATCAAATGAAAACTCCTTGATATGATATAGACTATCTGCAAATTTTAAATGAAAATTCATTGGTATGAGTTTAAATTATCTCACAAATCCAAATCAAGACTCTTTGATATGAGTATAAACTATCTATAATCAAAACAAAGACTCCTTACTATAGATATCTATAAATGTCAAATGAAGACTCCTTAATACGAGTATAAACTATCTACAAAAATTCAAATTCAAATAGAAGCATTCCTCACATACAAGTTTAGACTATTAATGTTTCCTAAATAAGTCAAGTAAATTATTACTTCATTCTTTGAATGAATTATATCCAGACTCATTCACTTCTCATCATCATCAAGATAGATTCAAGTGAACAAGTATCGAGAGGCATTTGTAGACATGAAAAAATTGCTACAAATTTTATTTACATTTTGGAATTTCACAAATTAAATTCTAAGATTAAATAAAATATTTAATTGATGAACAAATAAACTATTATTAGATATGAGAGTAAGACATGTGTAATCAAATCATATCTTGCAAAATAAGAAAGTAAATGGAGATTTTTGATAATCCAAATTACATCTTACGATTAAGGTAACAAGGGCCAATCAAATTGTGAAGGGCTAATAAAATTGCACCACTTCACCAAATTATTTTGGTAGAAGTTTCAACCCTACAAATATAAATAGGGGCCTTCTCCAACAAACCAACACAACAACAACAACAACTTGCAACAAGACAACAAGTTATGACAAATTCTACAAGAGGGACTTTGAAGGAATTCTATAATTCTCTCATTCAATTCAAGAAGGTCTCCAATGTTTAAGGTATTCATCATGTAGCTCATCAAATTATGGCATTTGATTCAAAATTATGGTGCAAAGCCTTCGAAAATTGACATTATTCTCCAAACCAAATCTAAAGAGGTTCACGTTGTTCAAGACATTCATCGCAGAACTTATCAAATAATGCCATTTGATTTGAGATCATGGTATGAAGCCCTTGAATTAACATTATAAAAGAAGAAAGCCAACTTTGAGGAGATTAAAGTGTTGAATTTTGTCTTCAAAGTTCAAATAATCTTTTGTAGAGAAGAATTAGAGGATCTAAGTTAGGAGATGCATCCACATTTATAGTTTCAATAAATTTTTATTTGTTTGAACTTTTTTGTCTTATAATTTATTTTACGACACAAAATTTGAGTTACAGCCACCAAAAAAGTGTGTAGTAATATGTTAAAATGCCACAAAAATGCATTAAATGATATTTCAAAAGGCCATTAAAGATACTTTTAAATGGCATGCTCATGTGCCACAAAAAATACATTGAATAATATATTAAAATGCACAAAATTATTTTTCAATAACATGCTAATATACCACCAAAAGTGCATAGTGATACATTTAGATGCCATAAAAAATTCTTTAAGTAACATATATGCCACAAAAATGCAATATATGACATTCTAACATATCTCAAAAGCTCCTTTATGAGGATCGAAACATTAACATACCCTAACAACTTCCTTTAAAGACTTGAACTTATGACCAGCCAATTCAAAAGAATGAAAGCATACCACCAAATTACCATCAAATTTTCAATATATAATAAAACATATTTATTTATTTTTATATGATAGTTTATTTTCTTAATTATTTAAATGTATTTGTTTGGATTTATTGGATGAAATAATACATTTAAAATATCAAAAAGATTAAATTTGAAGATAAAAAATAATATAATTGGAGAAATATATATAGAGATAAAAAAGCATCATGCATATGTAAGGATAAAAAAATGGGGGTGAATTACATCCATACCTCTTAGGTTTGGCCTAACTATCCAAAAATCCTTGTTGTTTTGAAAATTACATATACCCCTTTGATGTTTGTCGTTGTCCAATATTTCAACCCAACCGTTAGTTAACGTTAGGATTTTGACGAACTGTTGTTAAAAAATTGTAGTAAAATTTCAAAAATACTCTTATGATAATTGACCTTATTATTGACCAAATTTGACCTTTTCTTGTGGAAAAAAATAACTTCAAGGGTGGTATTGTAAGAAATTCAAATTTTTTAAGGACTTATTTGTGATTAATATTTTAATTAATTCATATTCTAAATATACTCAATTAATTAATATTTTTAATTACATACTTACCAATATTATATAAAAAATATTTAAAAAACTAGTTAAATTTGTTTATTGAAAGACTAAATAATAATTAATTAAAAACAAAAGGAAAAAAATAAAATATTTTTTTATTTTTAATTAAAATAAAATAAAAATTTAAACCAATTATCTTTAGTTAAAATTAAATTCAAACAATTTATCTTTAATTAAAATTTACATAAAATTTAAATTGATTAAAATTAAAAATAAAATTTAAACGAATTATTTTTACATTATGCATATGTCTATATATATGTAGATATATATGTACACAATAAAGATATATTATATATACACAATAAATATATAGTATGTATATACACACAAATACACCACCCCACCCTGCCTCGCCCCTAAATCAAGGGCGCCGCTTGGCCGTGGCCGACGGCTGGTTGCCCACCACCATGGCTAGCGGTCATTGACCTATTTTCTTTTTTTCCTCTTTTTTTAATTATTTATTTATTCTTAAACAAGTATTTAGTTATTTTTTTAAATATGTTTTTATATAATATTGTTAAGTATAATTTAAATAATAAATGAATTTAATTAAATTATTTAATGTGTTTTTATATAATATTGGTCTTAAATAATAAATGAGTTTAATTAAATTATTGATATAATCACTTTTAAATTATTAAAGTTGTATTGTATAAATAATATATCAAATAAAATTATTAAACTTATATTTAAAACTTTTAAAAATTAAGGTGGTAAAATGTATCAAATAAATCCTTACAAATATGAAATTATTACAAATAGGTCTAAGGGTATTTATGTCTTCAAATATTTCTATCAATTTAATCATTTTTTTGGCAATTTTAATAGAAGGGTATTTTGGTCATTTTACAATTCTTGTCAGCATTACATTTTAGTTTCAATGTTTAGGGGTTATATTTAATTTTCAAAAAAATGAGGGTTTTTTGGTAATTAGGCCAAAACTTAGGAGATATAGATGTAATTCTGTGACACCCCGCTTAGGGCAATCCCAAGTTGGGATATCAAAAACAATTCAATCTCAAATATGAACTTGTAATACCAATGATAGACCTATAAAATTTCTTTCAAATGTCATTATATCATAAGCAACAGAAATTTCATCTTGACCATTACTACAAAATATTAGAACTCATGCCAAGGTTCAATTCTAAGATGATCAACACAATATATACACAGCCCCAAGGTAGCCTCAGCAACTCTGACATATCTCAATATCTCTAAGTTCACATATAACATTTTGATAACCCATACATACATAAGCACACCTAGTCTATTACAAAAGAAACATCTCTTCATTCCAGATCCGAACTTTACGTTCTTACTTAATCGTATCTACAAAATAAAAGAAATGGGGATAAGTCCAATAGACTTAGTAAGGGATAATTCATCAAGCAGTATTAGAAACCTATCAAGGAAAGAGCATCTTAACAGATTTAAATGTAATGAGCAATACACGTACAGTTATGATTCAAGCAAGAACGAGAACAGCAAACAGGAAACTCTCTCGTCTTATTGCTCCAAGAATAGATTACAATTAAGCAAGAAACAAGTATGGGAATGCAAACCCTTATAGTATATGCATTCCAACAGAATGAGTCAAGACATGCATATTAATTCACCTTATACTAGTCAAACAAGTACTTCAAAAGTGTGATAGCTTGGCATACAATTGGTGCACCCATATAGATTGTATGACGCATTACCCATACAAAAGCAGACCGCATACCATACTGTTGATACCTAAGTGGGCTGCTTGGTGTATCATGAACACCTAGGCGGATTACAAGGCGTGTCCCATGTATTCCAGCATTCTACATAGGATTGGCACTTAGCCTAAGTACTATCTCTGCAAATGCATAACAAGTACAATAGGTAACAATCAAGCAATTGAATTTGCGAATGAGGCAAGATATGAACAACTAACAAGTACAGTTAAGTCAACTGGCCAGATAACATGATACAAATGAGTGAGTATGCCGACAAGGCATCTGACAATAGTTCAAGATAGAAATAAGTACCAAACAGTGACAAGTACTGATCAAGATAGACGAAAGTTCTTAGCGCAAGAATAAATAAGAATGACTCTAGAGAGTGTACCAAGTACTAACCCTTACAAGGGTATACAAATCAAGTAGTCGATTATGAACAAGTACACAATCAAGTATAGATTTCAATAAAACGAGCAAGTACCAGTCAAGCAATTGCGAGCAAGTGCAATTAAGCAAGTTAACCCTCATAGGGGTTATACCACAAGAATATGTAGGTATAACAAGGCCAAAATGGCAGACCCTCACCTCCGTTATCTTAGGAAATGCACCTAAAATCAGTAGTTCACTGGCCCTCGGGACCCACTCATTCGTCACCTATCCAAAATAATATAATTATAGTCAAAATCCATGTTTGACTCTCAATACATCACTATCTTGTTTATCATAATCCAAATTCACTAATTAACCTATTAACAAGATAGTTCAAAGCTTAAATAGCACTATTGCCCCAATAATAGCTAATAAAATCAGTATCATCCAAATAAATCTCGATTTTCATATCTGTTTCATTTAATAAAAATACTCTAGTCCTTACTTACACAATCTTTCATAATATTAACTTAAAATCACAATAATACCATTTAGGTCATATTATCCACAAATTAAGATTTATTTGCTTGTTAAACTTATTAAGCCCAATTTGGTATATAGTACAACATATCCGGGACCACAATTATAATATTCTAGCCATGCATAGTCCTTGTATATATATATATATATAATCCATGATAAATTCATTTTTGCTAGGATACAAGGTTCAAACAATACAAGACAACAACATATAGATATAATCAAGCACTTTCTAATTCTTTACCCACGTAACACTCAATCAAAATTTTGAATTCAACAATCGAGACCACCGTTACGAACATAATGTTAAGGAGTAGATTCTGTCTTAACTTTGCCGCTATGCCGTTGTCTGCCACCACCGAAGTAACCCAAAGTCACCACCAAAATACTCTCCTCGATCTTCTAAGTCCAACGGTACTATTGGATTCAAGTTCCATGGCTAAGAACATGGTCAACTGACCTGAATAGCTTCAAACGGGTTTTCTTGCCACTGCCCTACAATCACCATTTTTCATTGCCACCACCATGCCTCTCAATCATGCAAGGTTGTTTTCAGCTTTCTCGTGTCGAGAGTTTTTAGACTCTCTATTCAAAAATAATTCTTGGCTGTAGTTCTGCTGTGTTTGTCAAAGTTTGCCACTGCCAGTTTTTAGCTTACCATTTCTAGTGACTCGTTGCTTATTCTGTTGTACATGTAGGGTGCGAGCATAGCTGATAGTGAGGGAAAAAGTTTAATCAGTTTTGTTTGGAGAAGAGGTGGTTGTCGGATAAAGATCACCGGTGGAGATGGTGATGGGCGAAGAAAGTGAAAAAGAAATGGGTTAAAAGTACAATTGCCAAGTTTTATCAATTAAGTTTTTTTGATTTTCAAATTTGCCCCAAATATTATCAAATAACTTGTAACACCCCTAAAATTTGATATTTTGAAAATAATGATTTAGAAATTAAGATATTAATTTGATTGAATTTTAGGGCTCAAAAAATAATTGAAAAGAATTTAATCGTGAGAAAATGAGAAGCTTTGGGGTTAGATTTATAAATTTGGAAGACTTGATTGAATATTTCTCGAAAACTCTTGGGGTTGCATGGTATTTATTTTGGGTCAAAGGAGTTCAATTAGGCACTAATTATTTTTTTGGGGCTAAATTGAAGTGTGCAATATTTCTTGGAGGACCTAATTGAAGAATGAGGTAATATTCTAGGGCCAATTAGAGATAAGTGGAAAGTTGATTGCTAAAACGTTGGCAGCAGCTTTCTTTTCCTTTTCTTCTCTACTATTCCTTTACCTTTCTTCTCCAAAACCGTGATCACCATAACCATTCCTGACGAGCTTCCACTAGCAACCATTTGCACCACCTAAACTAATGAACTTTCTCCTTATACCTCCAGCTACATGGCAACACCACCAGGCACGAATGAACACCTACCGATTAGCTATCATGAGAGGAGAACGAGAACATCTTCACTGTGGGGTTGATAGGTTTGTGATTTTTCAGTAGCTAAATCCAAATATGAGGCTATGGTTGGGAAGAGCTGAGGGAGAAGATCATCGTGGAAGCCTTGCATGGGAGATCAGAGTAGCGGCAACGACTGAAAAATGGACTACAGATGTGATGGTGAAAATGTTGTTTTGAGGCTATAGTCCTCGGTTGGAACTCTTTTTGGCCTCAAAACTGAGAACTAAGCATACCATTCGATTTAGGAGGAAGAAATGAATAGAACGGTGGTGGTTTTGATATTTTTGGCGATGGTGGTCGATAATTGGTGAGTGCTCCAGCGACCCCATACTAGTTTCTTCTCTTTATTTTGATGATCAGGTGCTCTTGGTTTATGATTCTGAGGCCTCGATAGGCTATTTTGGGTAATAGAGGGTTATGGATTAAGTTTTAATTGGTTGTAGATATATATGTATGTAAATGTTGTACCTTTCTATTTGAAGCTTGTTTCATGCTATGAGGATGATAATAATGGATATATATATGTGAATTTTGATTGGAATCCCTAAGCAAGGATTATCATAAGTTAGTGGACTCAATTTTTATTATGTTATATGATAATTAGAATTAATTAAGATAATCAAAGGAATTAAACCTTAACTTGTGGAATTATGGATTAGAACCAAGTGATGATAAATTGGACCATTATGGTGAATTTTGAATGATATGATGGGAAGGATTATATATTTAAGAATTAATTATTGCTTAGATATTTGACTTGATATGAACTTGAGATTAAGTTGGAAATAATCAATCTTATTGGTTGTTATTGGATTAATAGTGCCGTTTAAACTTTAAATTATCATGTCATGGTTACTTATTGAATTTGGGTTAATGATAAGCATGATGATGATGCATTGAGAGTCAAATATGGATGTTGACCATAATTATGTTATTTTAGTTAAGTGAAGTGGAAGTGGGTCCTGAGGAATAGTAGACGGTAGATTGTAGTAGCTTTCTTTGAGATTATAACAGGTGAATCCACCGACTTGATAATTCTTTGAGTAAAGTAATGTTATTGTGATCGAACCCTATGAGGTTCAGTTGATCTGATACCTGTCTTTGCTATCATTATTGTTATAGATTGATTGTTGAACTTTATGAAGTTCTATTACTTGACATCCGATCTAATTATTATTTATTGTTGCTTTATGAGTCCTATGAGGTTCTAATACCTTGACTATTGTAATCATTTCTTATTGCTTCCTGAACCCTGTGAGGTTCTATTGCCTTGATTATCATTCCTTAAACACTGTTAACCTGGCCTTGATTTATATCTACCTGTTTTTGTAGAAAAACCCCTATAAGGGTTTGTTCTTATTTCTGTAATGATTGTATTATGTTATTGAGATTTGTAAACTGTTTGACATTTTATTTAATTATCTTTTAATTGATCTAGACACCTCTGTGAGGGTTACTTTCTGATTTTATTTCTATTCCTATTTGTTCTGGCACCCAGAACTTTCGTCTATTATAGGTTATCAGATTGTTTTGTTATTTGATCATTTCATTATCTGTCCATTCAGTTATCTAAGTATAAATTTGATTGGTATGATGGATTTGTTCTATCAGTAATTTATTGTGTACCAAATTGTTACGTTTGGGTAAGTTAGTTCGATTGGTTTGTCATGGATTTATTTTGTCAGTAATAAGTTATGTATCAAGTTGATACGCTTGGGTGAGTTATGTACCAAGCTATGCTTGGGTAAGTTCCGTACCAGGTTATTTTGTTTAGGTAAGTTAGTTAGTTTGGTATGTCATTGATTCATTCTGTTAGTAATAAGTTCTGTACCCTATTGATATGCTTGGGTAAGTTCAGTATCAAGTTATCATGTTTGGATAAGTTTTGTACTAGGTTGTCACGCTCGGGTAAGTTTTATACCGAGTTGTCACACTCGAGTAAGTTATGTACCAAGCCAATATGCCTGGGTATGTTATCTACCAAGCTATGCTTGGGTAAGTTTTGTACTAGGTTATTGTATTTGGGTAAGTTTTGTACCAGATAGATATGCCTGGGGAAGTTCAGTTTGATTTGTATAAGTTCTGTACTAGGTGGCATGCCTGGGTAAGTTTTGTTCAGTTTAGTTGGTATAAGTTTGATTTGATATGTTTGAATAAGTTATGTACCAAACTGATATACCTGGGTAAGTTATGCACCAAGCTGATACACCTAGGGTAAGTTAAGTATGAAACTATGCTTGGGTAAGTTCTATACCAGGTTATCATGTTTGGATAAGTTCTGTACTAGGTTTTCACGCTTGGGTAAGTTCTGTACCTGGTTGATACACTTGGTTAAGTTCTATAGTAGGTAGTTATGCCTGAGTAAGTTCGGTTAATCAGTATAAATTTTTTTAGATATGTTTGGGTAAGTTTAGAAAGTTGGCATAGAACTTTCCTTGATTATGTAGATCTTGATTCAGAAAGGGTAATGTTGAAAAGTTAACAACTTGCAGTAAAAGTTTAGCATCAATCTAAGCAACATTCACTTGGAAAGAGTTCACCCTTTTTGAAATAAGGCTTATGATATGGGAAGATGTAAAGAGCGTTTGCTCAATAGGCCTTTTTGATATATTGGCTCTATCAAGATTAATCTCTCTTTAATTTTATTGCTTTAGACTAGCTAAGTTGATTATTCTTGCTAGCAAGGTGTTGAGGGATCAATCTTGATTATTGTGACTGTGTACTAATCTTTTCTTTGAATAAAGTGTAGGTTTAAAATCCTAAGTCTTTATCTTAGGTAGTGGATTAGACTTGCTGAACTACTATAAATCAATTGCCTCATTTACTTTATCTCTCTCGTTTTTCGTTATCTTTGGAACTTTAGTTGTATCTAAAAGTTCAAGTTGTTGTTTTCTAAAATATCTTCAATTAGTTATTAGACTCTTTCGAGTCATTTCTCCATTTTAGGATTATATATTTTGTCAATTGGTACCAGAGCTGAGGGCTCATATATATAAGTTTTAACAAACTTGAGTTAAAAGATCCTAGTGGCTTCTTCTAACTTTGATGTGTATGCAGAAGGTCAACCCCATACTCATCCTCCTCTATTTGACGGGACCAACCATTTCATGTGAAATAATAGGATTGAGGAATTTTTCATTGTCTTAGATTACGACCTATGGAGTATTGTCATTGATGGATCTCTTATTCCAACTAACAAAAGCATGTCTCGAACAAGCAGATTGTAACTTACCACTGAAGATAAGAAGATGCTCTCAACGAATGCAAAAGCAAAAAATATCTTTTCTTGCGCATTGGTCAATGAGGAATACAATCAAGCCAGCACATGTACTTTGCAAAAGATATACGGGACATGTTCCAAGTCACCCATGAAGGAACCTCTTAGGTAAAATTAGAGTGAATTGCTTTGCTTACTCACTAATATGAGATATTTTCTATGAAAATAGATGAAATAATAAGCTAAATGTAAGCTCACGTCATAGAAATAGTGAATCCTATGTTTGTGTTGGGGAAAACAGTATTTGAAAGTGAAGAGGTTTAGAAGATCCTATGATCCTTGCCCAAGGAATGGACCCCTAAGGTCTTTGCAATTCATGAGGCTAAAAATCTCGAAAAGATGACCATGGGAGAACTAATTAGCTCGCTTGACTCTCACGAGATAACTTTTCTTAGCAAAGAAGAAAGTTCCAATAGTAAACACAAGAAAAGCATTGCTTTTAATGCAAAACAGGGAGATTGGAATGAGGATCCTAGTCATTTAGATGGAAATGATCAATGAAGAAACAACCATGATCACTAGGTGACACACAACTTACCCAGGCCAAAAATTGTTTAAAAAAAAGACTCTAGACCAAATTCTAGAAGAAAAAGTGGAGAATTTCAAAGAATTGAGTAGATTATATGCAATGAGTGCCATGATGTCGAACATAGAAGGCTTGACTATCTAAAATTAAAAAGGAGTCCAAGTGTCGAAAGACATTTCAAACAAAGAGCGATGACCATTACTTGGGATGATTCAAATTTGGACCAATTTGACAATGAAGATAACTGTCTCATGGTAGACTGACAGGTAAATTTACAATCTGAATTAAGTTTTGGTAGTTTTGAATTTGATCACAATTTTGATAGAGATCTTGATATTCACATAGAATGCCATAACCAATTCACTAAACTTTAGATAGAAATAGATCTTCTTAAAGAACAACTAGTGCCCACTCTAAATGAAAAGAAAGAAATAGTCCATTATTATGAAAAGAACACTTAAGGGAAAGAAATTTAAAATCTACTAGACAATAACTAAAATTTTGAAAAGAACACTTAAGGGAAAGAACGAAATAGAGTTTAGATATAAAGAAACAAAATCATTTGATAAGAAAATATGTCATTACTGCTCCAGAATCGGACATTCAACTTATAAATGTCCTATAAAAAGAGATATTGGAACTTATAAATGTCCTATAAAAAGAGATATTGGACTCAAATATGTATGAGTACCAAAATCTAACATTTCAGAACCTAAAAAAAAGTGGATGCCTAAAAACATAAAATCTTATGTTGCAGGAACTGGTTAAGAGAGCAGTTTAAAGGGACCTATGATATCTGGACAGTAGATGTTCCAAACACATGACCGGAAGCAAAATATTCTTTTATGAGCTTCCAAAGTACATTAGAGGAAATGTGTTGTTCGCAAATAATACAAAAGGTAAAATCATTGGCAAAGGAATAGTACATAACAAGGATAAAACCTCTATTGAAAATGTTTAGCTGGTAGATGGGTTGAAACACAATCTACTTAGCATAAGTCAATTATGCGATAGTGGATATAAAGTACATTTTCATCCTTCTCAATGTGTGCCAACTAAGCATGAGGAAACTATTCACTACTGTTACAGAAAGAAACATATACTACATAAATTTAGAAGATCTATTTAAACAAAATGTTGAATGTTTAGTTGCCATTGATAAATCTTGTTGGACATGGCATAGGCATCTAAGTCATGCAAACACGAAACTTCTGAACCACTTAGTCAAAAAGGATTTAGTCAAGGGCATTCCTAAAGTTAAATTCACAAAAAATAAAATTTGTGATGCATGCATGAAAGACGAATACATAAAAAATATCTTTTAAACTAATAAATGACATTGCATATTCCAAACGTCTAAAACTTCTCCATCTTGATCTATTTGGACACAAGAAAACACAATCACTTGGAGGAAATAGATATGTGTTTGTAATGGTAGATGACTTCACTTACTTTACTTGGGCAAGATTCCTCTCACATAAAAATGAAGCGTTAAGTCACTTCATCACCCTTAGAAAAATCCTTCAGAATGAAAAAGCGATATATGATTGAGACCATCAAAAGCCATTATGTAATAGAATTTGATGACCATAGTTTTACCATTTTCCGTAATGAGTTTGGTTACATTCACAATTTTTCTACTCTAAAAACACCCTAACAAAATAGGGTAGTAGAAAGAAAGAACAGGGTAAAGCAAGAAATGGCCAAATCAATGTTGAATGAATATGACCTACTAAAGTTCCTTTAGGTAGAAGTTGTAAGTACAGCCTACTATATTATCAATGGAGTCTTTTTAAGATCCTTCATCAAAAAAGACTCCCTATGAACTCTGGAAAGGTAAGATACTCAATCTCTCTCTCTCTCTCTCTCTCTCTTTTCAGGTATTTGGGTGTAAATGTCACATATTTGAATGATCAGGAACGTTTTGCAATGTTTGATCCCAAATTTGGTAAAGGCATATTTGTAGGTTACTCAACAAACAATAAATCTTATAGAGTTTTTAATAAAAGAAAAAGGACAATACAAGAATTTATACACGTGGTATTTGATAAAATTAATTCTTTATAGGCCAACACCTTAAGCATAGAATTTGCAAGTTTTGACCAGGTCATAGAGATACTAAATCAAGAAAATGAGGCAGAATAGGCAGAAACTCAGAATACTACCGAACCAATTTCAACTACAAGCAGAACTTCCAAAGAAGATAAAGGAGAATATGTTAGAAAATTCAAACATGTTTCATGTCATCCAACAAATAATATCATTGGAGATCCCGTAGTTGGCATAACTACAAGGTCTAAATCCAAAAATAATAATTCCTAATACTCTGACCATGCATTTTTATCCTTTGCAGAACTTAGTAACATAAATGAAGTTTTGAATGATGAATCTTGGGTCATTGCTATGAAAGAAGAGCTTCATCAATTTGAGAAAAATTATGTATGGACTTTAGTCAAAAGACCCATTGATTATCCTATAATTGGAACCAATTAGGTTTTTCTAAATAAAATGGTTGAACAAGGTAATGTTATTAAAAATAAAGCAAGATTTGTAGCCAAAGAGTTCTCTCAACAAGAGGGTATTGACTATGATGAAACTTATGCACTAGTTGTAAGTCTTGAATCAATCGGCAAGTTATTAGCATATGCTTCACATAAAAACTTTACATTATTCCAAATGGATGTCAAAAGTATATTTTTAAATTGTTATTTAAAAGAAGAAGTTTTTGTGGAACAGCCCCCAGGTTTTGAAAACTCAAAATTTCCAAACCATGTCTTCAAATTATCAAAAGTTTTTTATAGTTTAAAATAAGCAACCAGAGTATGGTATGAACGTTTAAGTACTTTTCTAATGTCAAAAGGCTTTTGCATGGGCAAAGTGGAAACTACTCTTTCTACAAAAACTTCTAATAGTCACTTACTCCTTGTTTAAATATATGTGGATGATATTATTTTTAGGGTGACACTAAAAGAGCTTTGTGATGACTTTGCATCATGCATGAAAAATGAATTTGAAATGAGTTTTATGGGTGAATTAAATTTTTTCCTTGGATTGCAAATCAAGCAAACTTTGAAGAGAATTTCATTGCACAAGAAAAACATACAAAATAATTGCTAAAGAAATACAGGGTGGAAGATTGTAAAAAATCCAGTGTTCCTATGGCATCTTCCACCAAGCTAGAACTTGATTCTAAAGGACAAAATATTGATGAATCAATGTACTGGGGCATGATTGGTAGCTTGTTATATCTAACTTCCAATCAACTAGATATATTGTTCGCAAGTAGTCTCTATGCACGGTTTCAAGGATAGCCCAAAGAATCATGTTTGCAAGATGCTAGAACTCTTCTTGATAGGGGGAATCACTATGCTTATTTGTAGGGGAAGTACGACAAAATTAGGCATCATAAAAAAAGGGGAGATTGTTAGAATCCCTTCTTTGATGTGTTTTGATTATGCTTATTTTGCTCAAGTTATTTCAGTAAATCTATCAATATAATTGCTTGATTTGTATCTTCAAAATAAGGAAAGTAGTTGTTAGAAAGTTGAGACATAACTTACCTTGATTATGCAGATCTTGATTAAGGAAAGTTACCATTAGAAAGTTAACAACTTGCAGTAGAAGTCCAGCATTAATCTAAGCAACATTTATTTGGAAAGAATTCACTCCATTTAAAACAAGGCTTATGGCATTGGAGGGTGTACAGAGCATTTGCTCAATAAGCTTTTCTGATATGTTGGCTCTATCAAGATTACTCTCTCCTAAATTCTATTATTCTAGACTAGCTGAGTTGATTATTGTTGCTGTCAAGGTGTTGAGGGATTGATCTTGATTATTGTACCTTTGTACTAATCTTTTCTTTGAGTAAAGTGCAAGTTTAAAATCCTAAGTTTTGTGGCTTATGTAGTGGATTAGACTTGTCGAATCACTATAAATCAATTGTCTCATTTACTTTATCTCTTTCATTTTCTATTATCTTTGGAACTTCAGTTGTATCTGAAAGCTCTAGTTTATCGTCTTTCTACAATATCTTCAATTAGTTGTTAGACTCCTTTGAGTCATTTATCCCTTTTGGGATTATATATTCTTTCAATCACTATATTACTTTTGTATATATGTTATTACACTATAAAGCCCATTAAATTAGTGTCACTAAATATTTTATGACATCTTTTTTTATTGACACCATTAATAAATATAAACGACATGTTTTAAAAATAATTAGTGACATGACCAACTAAATGCATTTGGAATACATTTATGTTGACATTTTTGATCAAATGTTGCTATTTTTTTCTCCTTAATTAATCAAATGCCACTAAAAGATATTATAGTGGTGTTTTTACACTTTGTATATCACTATATTACTCTCTTTTTAGGTTAATAGACAATAAAATGCCACTAAGTACTAAGTGCCATACTAAATACTTTGGGACACTCATAAATAAATATCAATGACATTTTTTGAGAAAATTAGTTGCACTAGTTAAATGCTTTTAAAATATTTCTCGTTGTATTTTTAATCAAATATTACTATTTTATTTATCATTATTAATCAAATACTATTAAATATTATACTATGTATATTCTTTTACAATTATCGTCATATCACTCTTATGTATCTTTTACATTATAAAGTATCACTAAATACTTTTGTTGCGGTGGTAGCACCTTATTCATTTTGGGGATAATATTTTGTCCAAATTATTGAAAACTGGTGGCTTGAGGAATATCGGGTCTTGTGGCTCCTATTAGCTAGAAAGGTACCCGGTCTTAGTTGGCCCCGTCGACACTTGACTCGGTTTCTGAAAGTCTTTCATTGGCTTCCCCTAATTAATTAACTTACCTCTCTGATCAGTCCTACTTAATTTCTCCCTTTGCATGGTGATTCAGTGATATATATACAGCCATAGCTCCAAACTCGATCTTTTCTGGGCTCATACTTAGTTATACTTGAGAGATCAGATTAAGCCTCATGGAGAGGTGTCGGCCAAATTTCCAACTCGCAGCAATCTTTCTACTTTACTGTCTATTAGGGTATAGCTTATCCAAGACAACAACTGATCTCAGTACCGATGAACTCTCACTTCTTGCCTTAAAATTTCACATCATTTCAGACTCTTCTTATAGTACTACATTGGCAAGAAATTGGACCAGTAAAACCTCTGTTTGCAACTGGACTGGAGTCACTTGTGGCTCGCGCCACCGGAAGGTGATTACTTTGGATATCTCAGGTATGGGCCTTAAGGGTAGTATCCCACCTGATATGGGAAACCTCTCTTTCCTTGTTTCTCTAAACATAGGAGGGAACTTTTTCCAGGGAGATTTTGCTGAGGAGTTTGCTGGTTTGCGTCGTCTAAGAATTGTTGATTTCTCTAGTAACAACTTTAGTGGAGAGCTTCCAAAGTCGTGGTTTGGGTATATGACACGACTTGAGGAACTAAACTTGCAGAACAACAGTTTTGGTGGTACGTATGGTCTTAATTAATTGCCTCTTGGATGAATCTCATATTCGCTTTCATGCAATTTAATTTCTACTTCAAGTTTGTATAGTGAGATATGTTTAATTACACTTTGGTGGTGAAATTTCACTTTGCCACTTTAACTATATATATGTATGTGTGTATGTATTTGGTGTATGCTTTGTTTATTGTTCAAACTATGAAAATATATGGTTGCGATTGCTTGTGGGAATGATTTCATGTTTTTCTGTTTTAGAAAATGTGGAAATATTTTGGTATTTAAAAAATATGAGAATGGGAGATGAGCTTATAAATGATTGTGAGATAAATTGTAATGATTATAGTGATATGATGGGTTAATATGATGTGAGGTTGTGATTAATTATGAAATTATTTTTGAAATATGTTTGAGAAAATTAAATTATTTTATGAGATTTGTGTTTTGAATTTGTTTGAGATTGAGAATAGTTATATAAAAAATTTAAATAAAGTATAAATTTAATATATTTCACATTTTTTTTATAGTTTATTACAAAATGAACAATATTTTTTTTAAATTGACCAAAATTAAATTTCAATTAAGAAAATATTTTTATACATTTTTGTGAATTTAGTTTTAATAAAATCAAATTAATCACATTAATTAAAAAATGATTTAAATTATTCAAATTTTCACTATTGAACATTTTATTAAATGAAAAATAATAAAAAAATCATCATAATTTTTTTTTTCAAAAAGTATTTATTTTTCATGAAATATTTTTTTTTGTCCCTCAATTTTTTTTGTTTTTGCCAATTAGATTTCAAGATTTAGAAAATGTAGAGAGAGAGAGAGAGAGAGAGAGAGAGAGAGAGAGAGAGAGGTGTATGAGTGATGGTCAAGGATAGAGTAGGCTACGAGATATGATTGTAGCAATTACCTCTTAAACACAAGATAATTTTACATCCAACCACATTTCCAACCTATTTTTGTGTTTAAGGGACAAAAAATGAGATTTTTTCACAATCAAGCACAACCTACACTTTGCTCCTTCAACTAAAATCATAAAGTATTTTCCTATTTTACCTATTTTTCAATATTTTTGGAAAACATTGAAGTTTAGTTATCGACAATTTAAAATTGTATTTATATATATTAAATAATGTAGCAGTTTTTGCATTAATTGTCAACTACTATTTTGTCATTAATTTTTTTTTCTTATAATGCAACTAATCCAAGCTAGACTACTTCTAAAATGACATAGTTGTATTTTATAATTACAAAATAAATTATATTTTCTTGATAAGGCGCAGGGGTGCAAAGACTTATAAAGGGAACAAAAAAGCAAAAATCACCCCGATATTAAATAACATATATAGTTCATTGTTTGACAATCAATTTAATTACATGATTCACAGGTACAATTCCAGAAAAGATTGGTGATCTTCACAATCTAAGGGTTCTCAAGATGGGATATAACAAGTTGGAAGGTCCTATTCCTCCCTCCATTTTCAACATATCTACCCTGGAAACTATTGACTTTACCAACAATCGCTTGTCAGGAAGCCTGCCTGCAGAAAATAATCTTGATGCTCTTAGAGAGCTTTATTTGTCTTACAACATGCTCACTGGAGAAATACCCTCCAGCTTGTCTCATTGTTCACAACTTCAGATGCTCCGGCTGTCATCCAATAGCTTTACAGGAGCTTTGCCAAGAGAGCTTGGAAATATGACAACGCTTCAGCAACTCTACGCCCAAAACAACAGTATTAGCGGTATGCATGATTAATAATTAATTAATGTTAATTATCTAACTTAATGTTATCTGTATTTTGTTTTTCTTGCATATTTATCATGATGTGTGATTTTTCAGGGTCTGTGCCTCCGGAGATGGGGAAATTGTATAATTTGATCAGCCTGAACCTTTCATGGAACCAACTTTCAGGGGGTCAATTGTGAAATTATGGTCGTTTCGAAAAAAAATTTTCAAAATACCATGGTCCAGGATTTGTTGTAATACTATTGTAAGGCGTGGGTTACACCCACGCCTTTCAGCATAAAACAGTGAAAGAGGCGTGGGTGAAACCCAT